>JAQOWT010000334.1:0-22452 GCA_030407085.1 Trichopria drosophilae
TTACATATCGGAGCGTGATGTCGATAACGTAACATACCGCCTCCCATTGCAGCCATCGGGTGCAATAAGTATTACACGAATACAGGCTTAAGAGTAAACAAAAATAAACTTGTAAGCGGAGTACAAGTAAAAAAAGCTTATGAACTAATTTTCTAATTCTACGGGCAAAACGGCGATTTTTGTGATCGGACGCTTGTATATCGCAGTAGCCGTTTTTACGGTAACTACGCGCGTAACACCATCCGTTCCTGGATGACATGATATCACACGTCCGAGCGGCCATTTCGCTGGCGGATGCAATTTTAGTTAGCTCACTCGTTTTATTTTTCGAATAGTTAATAATGATGGCAATAAGTAATATTGTCGATTTTGAAAAAAATCGGATGACAGGAAGGCATCGCTGGAGGAGGAAAAATGTCGAAAAACGATGAAAATTACAAACAACGGTTAATAAAAGTTGCAATTTTAGTTAGCCCACTCGTTTTATTTTTCGAATAGTTAATAATGATGGCAATAAGTAATATTGTCGATTTTGAAAAAAATCGGATGACAGGAAGGCATCACTGGAGGGGAAAGAATGTCGAAAAACGATGAAAATTACAAAAAACGGTTAATAAAAGTTGCAATTTTAGTTAGCCCACTCGTTTTATTTTTCGAATAGTTAATAATGATGGAAATGAGTAATATTGTCGAATTTAAAAAAAATCGGATGACAGGAAGGCATCGCTGGAGGGGGAAAAATGTCGAAAACCGCTGAATGTGACAAACAACGGTTAATAAAAGTTGCAATTTTAGTTAGCCCACTCGTTTTATTTTTCAAATAGTTAATAATGATGGCAATAAGTAATATTGTCGATTTTGAAAAAAATCGGATGACAGGAAGGCACCGCTGGAGGGGGAAAATGTCGAAAACCGCTGAAAATGACAAACTACGAACGGTTAATAAAAGTTACAATTTTAGTTAGCCCTCTCGTTTTATTTTTCGAATAGTTAATAATGATGGCAATGAGTAATATTATCGAATTTGAAAAAAATCAGATGAGAGGAAGGCACCGCTGGAAGGGGAAAATATCGAAAACCGCTGAAAATCACAAACAACGAACGGTTAATAAAAGTTGCAATTTTAGTTAGCCCACTCGTTTTATTTTTCGAATAGTTAATAATGATGGCAATGAGTAATATTGTCGAATTTGAAAAAAATTGGATGACAGGCAGGCATCGCTGGAGGGGGAAGAATGTCGTAAATCGCTGAAAATGACAAACAACGGTTAATAAAAGTTGCAATTTTAGTTAGCCCACTCGTTTTATTTTTCGAATAGTTAATAATGATGGCAATGAGTAATATTGTCGAATTTGAAAATAATCGGATAACATGAAGGTATCGCTGGAGGGGGAAGAATGTCGAAAAACGATGAAAATTACAAACAACGGTTAATAAAAGTTGCAATTTTAGTTAGCCCACTCGTTTTATTTTTCGAATAGTTAATAATGATGGCAATGAGTAATATTGTCGATTTTGAAAAAAATCGGATGACAGGAAGGCATCGCTGGAGGGGGAAGAATGTCGAAAAACGATGAAAATTACAAACAACGGTTAATAAAAGTTGCAATTTTTGGTAGCCCACTCGTTTTATTTTTCGAATAATGAATAATGATGGCAATGAGTATTGCTGTCGAATTTAATAAAATCGGATGACAGGAAGGCATCGCTGGAGGGGGAAGAATGTCGAAAAACGATCACAATTGCAAACAACGGTTAATAAAAGTTGCAATTTTAGTTAGCCCACTCGTTTTATTTTTCGAATAGTTAATAATGATTGAAATGAGTAATAATGTAGATTTTGAAAGAAATCGGATGACAGAAAGGCATCGCTGAAGGGGGAAAATGTCGAAACCTCTGAAAATCACAAACAACGAACGGTTAATAAAAGTTGCAATTTTAGTTAGCCCACTCGTTTTATTTTTCGAATAGTTAATAATGATTGAAATGAGTAATATTGTCGAATTTTAAAAAAATCGGATGACAGGAAGGCATCGCTGGAAGGGGAAGAATGTCGAAAAACGATGGAAATTACAAACAACGGTTGATAAAAGTTGCAATTTTAGTTAGCCCACTCGTTTTATTTTTCGAATAGTTAATAATGATGGCAATGAGTAATATTGTCGATTTTGAAAAAAATCGGATTACAGGAAGGCATCGCTGGAGGGGGAAGAATGTCGAAAACCGCTGAAAATCATAAACATCGGTTAATAACTGTTCCAATTTTAGTTAGCCCACTCGTTTTATTTTTTGAATAGTTAATAATGATGGCAATGACTATTACTCTCGATTTTGAAAAAAATCGGATGACAGGAAGGCATCGCTGGAGGGGGAAGAATGTCGAAAAACGATGAAAATTACAAACAACGGTTAATAAAAGTTGCAATTTTAGTTAGCCCACTCGTTTTATTTTTCGAATAGGTAATAATGATAGCAATGAGTAATATTGTCGATTTTGAAAAAAATCGGATGACAGGAAGGTACCGCTGGAGGGGGAAAATGTCGAAAACCGCTGAAAATCACAAACAACGAACGGTTAATAAAAGTTGCAATTTTAGTTAGCCCACTCGTTTTATTTTTCGAATAGTTAATAATGATGGCAATGAGTAATATTGTCGAATTTGAAAAAAATTGGATGACAGGCAGGCATCGCTGGAAGGGGAAAAATGTCGAAAACCGCTGAAAATGACAAACAACGCTTAATAACTGTTCCAATTTTAGTTAGCCCACTCGTTTTATTTTTCGAATAGTTAATAATGATGGCAATGAGTAATATGGTCGAATTAGAAAAAAATCGGATGACAGGAAGGCGTCGCTGGAGGGGGAAGAATGTCATAAAACGATGAAAATTACAAACAACGGTTAATAAAAGTTGCAATTTTAGTTAGCCCACTCGTTTTATTTTTCGAATAGTTAATAATGATGGCAATGAGTAATATTGTCGATTTTGAAAAAAATCGGATGACAGGAAGGCATCGCTGGAGGAGGAAAAATGTCGAAAAACGATGAAAATTACAAACAACGGTTAATAAAAGTTGCAATTTTAGTTAGCCCACTCGTTTTATTTTTCGAATAGTTAATAATGATGGCAGTGAGTAATATTGTCGATTTTGAAAAAAATCGGATGACAGGAAGGCATCGCTGGAGGGGGAAGAATGTAGAAAAACGATGAAAATTACAAACAACGGTTAATAAAAGTTGCAATTTTAGTTAGCCCACTCGTTTTATTTTTCGAATATGTAATAATGATGGAAATAAGTAATATTCTCGATTTTGAAAAAAATCGGATGACAGGAAGGCACCGCTGGAGGGGGAACATGTCGAAAACCGCTGAAAATCACAAACAACGAACGGTTAATAAAAGTTGCAATTTTAGTTAGCCCACTCGTTTTATTTTTCGAATAGTTATTAATGATGGCAATGAGTAATATTGTCGATTTTGAAAAAAATCGGATGACAGGAAGGCATCGCTGGAGGGGGAAGCGTGTCGAAAAACGATAAAAATTACAAACAACGGTTAATAACTGTTCCAATTTTAGTTAGCCTACTCGTTTTATTTTTCGAATAGTTAATAATGATGGCAAGGAGTAATATTGTCGATTTTGAAAAAAATCGGATGACAGGAAGGCATCGCTGAAGGGGGAAGAATGTCGAAAAACAGTGAAAATTACAAACAACGGTTAATAACAGTTGCAATTTTAGTTAGCCCACTCGTTTTATTTTTCGAATAATTAATAATGATGGCAATGAGTAATATTATCGCATTTGAGAAAAATCGGATGACAGAAAGGCACCGCTGGAGGGGGAAGATGGCGGAAAAAGGTGGAAAACACAAAAAACATCGGTTAATAAAAGTTGCAATTTTAGTTAGCCCACTCGTTTTATTTTTCGAATAGTTAATAATGATGGCAATGAGTAATATTGTCGATTTTGAAAAAAATCGGATGACAGGAAGGCATCGCTGGAGGGGGAAGAATGTCGAAAAACGATGAAAATTACAAACAACGGTTAATAAAAGTTGCAATTTTAGTTAGCCCACTCGTTTTATTTTTCGAATAGTTAATAATGATGGCAATAAGTAATATTGTCGATTTTGAAAAAAATCGGATGACAGGAAGGCATCGCTGGAGGGGGAAGAATGTCGAAAAACGATGAAAATTACAAACAACGGTTAATAAAAGTTGCAATTTTAGTTAGCCCACTCGTTTTATTTTTCGAATAGTTAATAATGATGGCAATAAGTAATATTGTCGATTTTGAAAAAAATCGGATGACAGGAAGGCATCGCTGGAGGGGGAAAAATGTCGAAAAACGATGAAAATTACAAACAACGGTTAATAAAAGTTGCAATTTTAGTTAGCCCACTCGTTTTATTTTTCGAATAGTTAATAATGATGGCAATAAGTAATATTGTCGATTTTGAAAAAAATCGGATGACAGGAAGGCATCGCTGGAGGAGGAAAAATGTCGAAAAACGATGAAAATTACAAACAACGGTTAATAAAAGTTGCAATTTTAGTTAGCCCACTCGTTTTATTTTTCGAATAGTTAATAATGATGGCAATGAGTAATATTGTCGATTTTGAAAAAAATCGGATGAGAGGAAGGCATCGCTGGAGGGGGAAGAATGTCGAAAAACGATGAAAATTACAAACAACGGTTAATAAAAGTTGCAATTTTAGTTAGCCCACTCGTTTTATTTTTCGAATAGTTAATAATGATGGCAATAAGTAATATTGTCGATTTTGAAAAAAATCGGATGACAGGAAGGCATCGCTGGAGGGGGAAGAATGTCGAAAAACGATGAAAATTACAAACAACGGTTAATAAGAGTTGCAATTTTAGTTAGCCCTCTCGTTTTATTTTTCGAATAGTTAGTAATGATGGCAATGACTATTATTGTCGATTTTGAAAAAAATCCGATGACAGGAAGGCATCGCTGGAGGGGAAGAATTTCGAAAAACGATGAAAATTACAAACAACGGTTAATAAAAGTTGCAATTTTAGTTAGCCCACTCGTTTTATTTTTCGAATAGTTAATAATGATGGCAATAAGTAATATTGTCGATTTTGAAAAACATCGGATGACAGGAAGGCACCGCTTGAGGGGGAAAATGTCGAAAACCGCTGAAAATCACAAACAACGGTTAATAAAAGTTGCAATTTTAGTTAGCCCACTCGTTTTATTTTTCGAATAGTTAATAATGATGGCAATAAGTAATATTGTCGATTTTGAAAAAAATCGGATGACAGGAAGGCATCGCTGGAGGGGGAAGAATGTCGAAAAACGATGAAAATTACAAACAACGGTTAATAAAAGTTGCAATTTTAGTTAGCCCACTCGTTTTATTTTTCGAATAGTTAACAATGATGGCAATGAGTAATATTGTCGATTTTGAAAAAAATCGGATGACAGGAAGGTACCGCTGGAGGGGGAAAATGTCGAAAACCGCTGAAAATCACAAACAACGAACGGTTAATAAAAGTTGCAATTTTAGTTAGCCCACTCGTTTTATTTTTCGAATAGTTAATAATGATGGCAATGAGTAATATTGTCGAATTTGAAAAAAATTGGATGACAGGCAGGCATCGCTGGAAGGGGAAAAATGTCGAAAACCGCTGAAAATGACAAACAACGGTTAATAACTGTTCCAATTTTAGTTAGCCCACTCGTTTTATTTTTCGAATAGTTAATAATGATGGCAATGAGTAATATTGTCGATTTTGAAAAAAATCGGATGACAGGAAGGCATCGCTGGAGGGGGAAGAATGTCGAAAAACGATGAAAATTACAAACAACGGTTAATAAAAGTTGCAATTTTAGTTAGCCCACTCGTTTTATTTTTCGAATAGTTAATAATGATGGCAATGAGTAATATTGTCGATTTTGAAAAAAATCGGATGACAGGAAGGCATCGCTGGAGGGGGAAGAATGTAGAAAAACGATGAAAATTACAAACAACGGTTAATAAAAGTTGCAATTTTAGTTAGCCCACTCGTTTTATTTTTCGAATATGTAATAATGATGGAAATAAGTAATATTCTCGATTTTGAAAAAAATCGGATGACAGGAAGGCATCGCTGGAGGGGGAAGAATGTCGAAAAACGATGAAAATTACAAACAACGGTTAATAAAAGTTGCAATTTTAGTTATCCCACTTGTTTTATTTTTCGAATCATGAGTAACATTGTCGATTTTGAAAAAAATCGGATGACAGCAAGGCACCGCTGGAGGCGGAAAATGTCGAAAAACGATGAAAATTACAAACAACGGTTAATAATTGTTGCAATTTTAGTTAGCCAACTCGTTTTATTTTTCGAACAGTTAATAATGATGGCAGTAAGTAATATTATCAATTTTGAAAAAAATCGGATGAGAGGAAGACATCGCTGGAGGGGGAAGAATGTCGAAAAACAATGAAAATTACAAACAACGGTTAATAAAAGTTGCAATTTTAGTTAGACCACTCGTTTTATATTTCGAATCGTTAATAATGATGGCAATGAGTAACATTGTCGATTTTGAAAAAAATCGGATGACAGCAAGGCACCGCTGGAGGCGGAAAATGTCGAAAACCGCTGAAAATTACAAACAACGAACGGTTAATAAAAGTTGCAATTTTTGTTAGCCCAATCGATTTATTTTTCGAATAGTTAATAATGATGGCATTGAGTAATATTGTCGAATTTAAAAAAAATCGGATTAAAGGAAGGCATCGCTGGAGGGGGAAGAATGTCGAAAACCGCTGAAAATGATAAACAACGGTTAATAAAAGTTGAAATTTTAGTTAGCCCACTTGTTTTATTTTTCGAATAGTTAATAATGATGGCAATAAGTAATATTGTCGATTTTGAAAAAAATCGGATGAAAGGAAGGCATCGCTGGAGGGGGAAGAATGTCGAAAAACGATGAAAATTACAAACAACGGTTAATAAAAGTTGCAATTTTAGTTAGCCCACTCGTTTTATTTTTCGAATAGTTAATAACGATGGCAGTAAGTAATATTGTCGATTTTGATAAAGATCGGATGACAGGAAGGCTTCGCTGGAGGGGGAAGAATGTCCTAAAACGATGAAAATTACAAACAACGGTTAATAAAAGTTGCAATTTTAGTTAGCCCAATCGTTTTATTTTTCGAATAGTTAATAATGATGGCAATGAGTAATATTATCGAATTTCAAAAAAATCGGATGAGAGGAAGGCATCGCTGGAGGGGGAAGAATGTCGAAAAACGATGAAAATTACAAACAACGGTTAATAAAAGTTGCAATTTTAGTTATCCCACTCGTTTTATTTTTCGAATAGTTAATAATGATGGCAATGAGTAATATTGTCGATTTTGAAAAAAATCGGATGACAGGAAGGCATCGCTGGAGTGGGAAGAATACCGAAAAACGATGAAAAGTACAAACAACGATTAATAAAAGTTGCAATTTTAGTAAGCCCACTCGTTTTATATTTCGAATCGTTAATAATGATGGCAATGAGTAACATTGTCGATTTTGAAAAAAATGGGATGAGAGGAAGGCATCGCTGGAGGGGGAAGAATGTCGAAAACCGCTGAAAAGTACAAACAACGGTTAATAAAAGTTGCAATTTTAGTTAGCCAACTCGTTTTATTTTTCGAATAGTTAATAATGATGGCAGTAAATAATATTATCAATTTAAAAAAAAAACGGATGACAGGAAGGCACCGCTGGAGGCGGAAAATGTCGAAAACCGCTGAAAATTACAAACAACGAACGGTTAATAAAAGTTGCAATTTTAGTTAGCCCACTCGTTTTACTTTTCGAATAGTTAATAATGATGGCAATGAGTAATATCGTCGATTTTGAAAAAAATCGGATGACAGGAAGGCATCGCAGGAGGGAGAAGAATGTCGAAAAACGATGAAAATTACAAACAACGATTAATAAAAGTTGCAATTTTAGTTAGCCCACTCGTTTTATTTTTCGAATAGTTAATAATGATGGCAATGAGTAATATTGTCGATTTTGAAAAAAATCGGATGACAGGAAGGCATCGCTGGAGTGGGAAGAATGTCGAAAAACGATGAAAATTACAAACAACGGTTAATAAAAGTTGCAATTTTTGTTAGCCCAATCGATTTATTTTTCGAATAGTTAATAATGATGGCATTGAGTAATATTGTCGAATTTAAAAAAAATCGGATGACAGGAAGACATCGCTGAAGGGGGAAGAATGTCGAAAAACGATGAAAATTACAAACAACGGTTAATAATTGTTCCAATTTTAGTTAGCCCACTGATTTTATATTTCGAATCGTTAATAATGATGGCAATGAGTAATACTGTCCAATTTGAAAAAAATCGGATGACAGGAAGGCATCGCTGGAGGGGAAGAATGTCGAAAAACGATGAAAAGTACAAACAACGGTTAATAAAAGTTGCAATTTTAGTTAGCCCACTCGTTTTATTTTTCGAATAGTTGATAATGATGGCAATAAGTAATATTGTCGATTTTGAAAAACATCGGATGACAGGAAGGCATCGCTGGAGGGGAAAAATGAGGGAAACCGATGGAAAGAGCAAACAACTGTTAATAAAAGTTGCAATTTTAGTTAGCCCAATCGTTTTATTTTTTGAATAGTTAATAATGATGGCAATGAGTAATATTATCGAATTTGAAAAAAATCGGATGACAGGAAGGCATCGCTGGAGGGGGAAGAATGTCGAAAAACGATGAAAATTACAAACAACGGTTAATAAAAGTTGCAATTTTAGTTAGCCCACTCGTTTTATTTTTCGAATAGTTAATAATGATGGCAATAAGTAATATTGTCGATTTTGAAAAAAATCGGATGAAAGGAAGGCATCGCTGGAGGGGGAAGAATGTCGAAAAACGATTAAAATTACAAACAACGGTTAATAAAAGTTGCAATTTTAGTTAGCCCACTCGTTTTATTTTTCGAATAGTTAATAATGATGGCAATAAGTAATATTGTCGATTTTGAAAAAAATCGGATGACAGGAAGGCATCGCTGGAGGGGGAAGAATGTAGAAAAACGATGAAAATTACAAACAACGGTTAATAAAAGTTGCAATTTTAGTTAGCCCACTCGTTTTATTTTTCGAATAGTTAATAATGATGGCAATAAGTAATATTGTCGATTTTGAAAAACATCGGATGACAGGAAGGCACCGCTTGAGGGGGAAAATGTCGAAAACCGCTGAAAATCACAAACAACGGTTAATAAAAGTTGCAATTTTAGTTAGCCCACTCGTTTTATTTTTCGAATAGTTAATAATGATGGCAATGAGTAATATTGTCGAATTTGAAAAAAACCGGATGACAGGAAGGCATCGGTGGAGGGGGAAGAATGTAGAAAAACGATGAAAATTACAAACAACGGTTAATAAAAGTTGCAATTTTAGTTAGCCCACTCGTTTTATTTTTCGAATAGTTAATAATGATGGCAATAAGTAATATTGTCGATTTTGAAAAAAATCGGATGACAGGAAGGCATCGCTGGAGGGGGAAGAATGTCGAAAAACGATGAAAATTACAAACAACGGTTAATAAAAGTTGCAATTTTAGTTAGCCCACTCGTTTTATTTTTCGAATAGTTAATAATGATGGCAATAAGTAATATTGTCGATTTTGAAAAAAATCGGATGACAGGAAGGCATCGCTGGAGGGGAAGAATGTCGAAAAACGATGAAAATTACAAACAACGGTTAATAAAAGTTGCAATTTTAGTTAGCCCACTCGTTTTATTTTTCGAATAGTTAATAATGATGGCAATGAGTAATATTGTCGATTTTGAAAAAAATCGGATGAGAGGAAGTCATCGCTGGAGGGGGAGGAATGTCGAAAACCGCTGGAAATCACAAACAACGAACGGTTAATAAAAGTTGCAATTTTAGTTAGCCCACTCGTTTTATTTTTCGAATGGTTAATAATGATGGCAATGAATATTACTGTCGATTTTGACAAAAATCGGATGACAGGAAGACATCGCTGGAGGGGGAAGAATGTCGAAAAACGATGAAACTTACAAACAACGGTTAATAAAAGTTGCAATTTTAGTTAGCCCACTCGTTTTATTTTTCGAATAGTTAATAATGATGGCAATGAGTAATATTGTCGATTTTGAAAAAATTGGATGACAGGAAGGCATCGCCGGAGGGGGAAGAATGTCGAAAAACGATGAAAATTACAAACAACGGTTAATAAAAGTTGCAATTTTAGTTAGCCCACTCGTTTTATTTTTCGAATAGTTAATAATAATGGAAATGAGTAATATTGTCGATTTTGAAAAAAATCGGATGACAGGAAGGCATCGCTGGAGGGGGAAGAATGTCGAAAAACGATGAAAATTACAAACAACGGTTAATAAAAGTTGCAATTTTAGTTAGCCCACTCGTTTTATTTTTCGAATAGTTAATAATGATGGCAATGAGTAATATTGTCGATTTTGAAAAAAATCGGATGACAGGAAGGCATCGCTGGAGGGGGAAGAATGTCGAAAAACGATGAAAATTACAAACAACGGTTAATAAAAGTTGCAATTTTAGTTAGCCCACTCGTTTTATTTTTCGAATAGTTAACAATGATGGCAATGAGTAATATTGTCGATTTTGAAAAAAATCGGATGACAGGAAGGCATCGCTGGAGGGGGAAGAATGTAGAAAAACGATGAAAATTACAAACAACGGTTAATAAAAGTTGCAATTTTAGTTAGCCCACTCGTTTTATTTTTCGAATAGTTAATAATGATGGCAATAAGTAATATTGTCGATTTTGAAAAAAATCGGATGACAGGAAGGCATCGCTGGAGGGGGAAGAATGTCGAAAAACGATGAAAATTACAAACAACGGTTAATAAAAGTTGCAATTTTAGTTAGCCCACTCGTTTTATTTTTCGAATAGTTAACAATGATGGCAATGAGTAATATTGTCGATTTTGAAAAAAATCGGATGACAGGAAGGCATCGCTGGAGGGGGAAGAATGTCGAAAAACGATGAAAATTACAAACAACGGTTAATAAGAGTTGCAATTTTAGTTAGCCCACTCGTTTTATTTTTCGAATAGTTGATAATGATGGCAATAAGTAATACTGTCGATTTTGAAAAAAATCGGATGACAGGAAGGCATCGCTTGAGGGGGAAAATGTCGAAAACCGCTGAAAATCACAAACAACGGTTAATAAAAGTTGCAATTTTAGTTAGCCCACTCGTTTTAATTTTCGAATAGTTAATAATGATGGCAATAAGTAATATTGTCGATTTTGAAAAAAATCGGATGACAGGAAGGCATCGCTGGAGGGGGAAGAATGTCGAAAAACGATGAAAATTACAAACAACGGTTAATAAAAGTTGCAATTTTAGTTAGCCCACTCGTTTTATTTTTCGAATAGTTAATAATGATGGCAATGAGTAATATTGTCGATTTTGAAAAAAATCGGATGACAGGAAGGCACCGCTGGAGGGGGAAAATGTCGAAAACCGCTGAAAATCACAAACAACGAACGGTTAATAAAAGTTGCAATTTTAGTTAGCCCACTCGTTTTATTTTTCGAATAGTTAATAATGATGGCAATGAGTAATATTGTCGATTTTGAAAAAAATCGGATGACAGGAAGGCATCGCTGGAGGGGGAAGAATGTCGAAAAACGATGAAAATTACAAACAACGGTTAATAAAAGTTGCAATTTTAGTTAGCCCACTCGTTTTATTTTTCGAATAGTTAATAATGATGGCAATGAGTAATATTGTCGATTTTGAAAAAAATCGGATGACAGGAAGGCATCGCTGGAAGGGGAAGAATGTAGAAAAACGATGAAAATTACAAACAACGGTTAATAAAAGTTGCAATTTTAGTTAGCCCACTCGTTTTATTTTTCGAATATTTAACAATGATGGCAATGAGTAATATTGTCGAATTTGAAAAACATCGGATGACAGGAAGGCACCGCTTGAGGGGGAAAATGTCGAAAACCGCTGAAAATCACAAACAACGGTTAATAAATGTTGCAATTTTAGTTAGCCCACTCGTTTTTTCGAATAGTTAACAATGATGGCAATGAGTAATATTGTCGAATTTGAAAAAAAACCGGATGACAGAAAGGCACCGCTTGAGGGGGAAAATGTCGAAAACCGCTGAAAATCACAAACAACGAACGGTTAATAAAAGTTGCAATTTTAGTTAGCTCACTCGTTTTATTTTTCCAATAGTTAATAATGATGGCAATAAGTAATATTGTCGATTTTGAAAAAAATTGGATGACAGGAAGGCATCGCTGGAGGGGGAAGAATGTCGAAAAACGATGAAAATTACAAACAACGGTTAATAAAAGTTGCAATTTTAGTTAGCCCACTCGTTTTATTTTTCGAATAGTTAATAATGATGGCAATGAGTAATATTGTCGAATTTGAAAAAAACCGGATGATAGGAAGGCATCGGTGGAGGGGGAAGAATGTCGAAAAACGATGAAAATTACAAACAACGCTTAATAACTGTTCCAATTTTAGTTAGCCCACTCGTTTTTTCGAATAGTTAATAATGATGGCAATGAGTAATATTGTCGATTTTGAAAAAAATCGGATGAGAGGAAGGCATCGGTGGAGGGGGAAGAATGTCGAAAAACGATGAAAATTACAAACAACGGTTAATAAAAGTTGCAATTTTAGTTAGCCCACTCGTTTTATTTTTCGAATAGTTAATAATGATGGCAATAAGTAATATTGTCGATTTTGAAAAAAATCGGATGACAGGAAGGCACCGCTGGAGGGGAAAAATGTCGAAAACCGCTGAAAATCACAAACAACGGTTAATAAAAGTTGCAATTTTAGTTAGCCCACTCGTTTTATTTTTCGAATAGTTAATAATGATGGCAATAAGTAATATTGTCGATTTTGAAAAAAATCGGATGACAGGAAGGCATCGGTGGAGGGGGAAGAATGTCGAAAAACGATGAAAATTACAAACAACGGTTAATAAAAGTTGCAATTTTAGTTAGCCCACTCGTTTTATTTTTCGAATAGTTAACAATGATGGCAATAAGTAATATTGTCGATTTTGAAAAAAATCGGATGACAGGAAGGCATCGCTGGAAGGGGAAGAATGTCGAAAACCGCTGGAAATGATAAACAACGGTTAATAAAAGTTACAATTTTAGTTAGCCCACTCGTTTTATTTTTCGAATAGTTAATAATGATGGCAATAAGTAATATTGTCGATTTTGAAAAAAATCGGATGACAGGAAGGCATCGCTGGAGGGGGAAGAATGTCGAAAAACGATGAAAATTACAAACAACGGTTAATAAGAGTTGCAATTTTAGTTAGCCCTCTCGTTTTATTTTTCGAATAGTTAGTAATGATGGCAATGACTATTACTGTCGATTTTGAAAAAAATCCGATGACAGGAAGGCATCGCTGGAGGGGAAGAATGTCGAAAAACGATGAAAATTACAAACAACGGTTAATAAAAGTTGCAATTTTAGTTAGCCCACTCGTTTTATTTTTCGAATAGTTGATAATGATGGCAATAAGTAATATTGTCGATTTTGAAAAACATCGGATGACAGGAAGGCACCGCTTGAGGGGGAAAATGTCGAAAACCGCTGAAAATCACAAACAACGGTTAATAAAAGTTGCAATTTTAGTTAGCCCACTCGTTTTAATTTTCGAATAGTTAATAATGATGGCAATGAGTAATATTGTCGAATTTGAAAAAAACCGGATGACAGGAAGGCATCGGTGGAGGGGGAAGAATGTAGAAAAACGATGAAAATTACAAACAACGGTTAATAAAAGTTGCAATTTTAGTTAGCCCACTCGTTTTATTTTTCGAATAGTTAATAATGATGGCAATAAGTAATATTGTCGATTTTGAAAAACATCGGATGACAGGAAGGCACCGCTTGAGGGGGAAAATGTCGAAAACCGCTGAAAATCACAAACAACGGTTAATAAAAGTTGCAATTTTAGTTAGCCCACTCGTTTTATTTTTCGAATAGTTAATAATGATGGCAATAAGTAATATTGTCGATTTTGAAAAAAATCGGATGACAGGAAGGCATCGCTGGAGGAGGAAAAATGTCGAAAAACGATGAAAATTACAAACAACGGTTAATAAAAGTTGCAATTTTAGTTAGCCCACTCGTTTTATTTTTCGAATAGTTAACAATGATGGCAATGAGTAATATTGTCGATTTTGAAAAAAATCGGATGACAGGAAGGTACCGCTGGAGGGGGAAAATGTCGAAAACCGCTGAAAATCACAAACAACGAACGGTTAATAAAAGTTGCAATTTTAGTTAGCCCACTCGTTTTATTTTTCGAATAGTTAATAATGATGGCAATGAGTAATATTGTCGAATTTGAAAAAAATTGGATGACAGGCAGGCATCGCTGGAAGGGGAAAAATGTCGAAAACCGCTGAAAATGACAAACAACGCTTAATAACTGTTCCAATTTTAGTTAGCCCACTCGTTTTATTTTTCGAATAGTTAATAATGATGGCAATGAGTAATATTGTCGATTTTGAAAAAAATCGGATGACAGGAAGGCATCGCTGGAAGGGGAAGAATGTAGAAAAACGATGAAAATTACAAACAACGGTTAATAAAAGTTGCAATTTTAGTTAGCCCACTCGTTTTATTTTTCGAATATTTAACAATGATGGCAATGAGTAATATTGTCGATTTTGAAAAAAATCGGATGACAGGAAGGCATCGCTGGAGGGGGAAGAATGTCGAAAACCGCTGGAAATGATAAACAACGGTTAATAACTGTTCCAATTTTAGTTAGCCCACTCGTTTTATTTTTCGAATAGTTAATAATGATGGCAATAAGTAATATTGTCGATTTTGAAAAAAATCGGATGACAGGAAGGCATCGCTGGAGGGGGAAGAATGTCGAAAAACGATGAAAATTACAAACAACGGTTAATAAAAGTTGCAATTTTAGTTAGCCCACTCGTTTTATTTTTCGAATAGTTAATAATGATGGCAATAAGTAATATTGTCGATTTTGAAAAAAATCGGATGACAGGAAGGCATCGCTGGAGGGGGAAGAATGTCGAAAAACGATGAAAATTACAAACAACGGTTAATAAAAGTTGCAATTTTAGTTAGCCCACTCGTTTTATTTTTCGAATAGTTAATAATGATGGCAATGAGTAATATTGTCGAATTTGAAAAAAACCGGATGACAGGAAGGCATCGGTGGAGGGGGAAGAATGTCGAAAAACGATGAAAATTACAAACAACGCTTAATAACTGTTCCAATTTTAGTTAGCCCACTCGTTTTTTCGAATAGTTAATAATGATGGCAATAAGTAATATTGTCGATTTTGAAAAAAATTGGATGACAGGAAGGCATCGCTGGAAGGGGAAGAATGTCGAAAACCGCTGGAAATGATAAACAACGGTTGATAACTGTTCCAATTTTAGTTAGCCCACCCGTTTTATTTTTCGAATAGTTAATAATGATGGCAATGAGTAATATTGTCGAATTTGAAAAAAATCGGATGACAGGAAGGCACCGCTTGAGGGGGAAAATGTCGAAAACCGCTGAAAATCACAAACAACGAACGGTTAATAAAAGTTGCAATTTTAGTTAGCTCACTCGTTTAATTTTCCAATAGTTAATAATGATGGCAATAAGTAATATTGTCGATTTTGAAAAAAATTGGATGACAGGAAGGCATCGCTGGAGGGGGAAGAATGTCGAAAAACGATGAAAATTACAAACATCGGTTAATAAAAGTTGCAATTTTAGTTAGCCCACTCGTTTTATTTTTCGAATAGTTAACAATGATGGCAATAAGTAATATTGTCGATTTTGAAAAAAATCGGATGACAGGAAGGCATCGCTGGAGGGGGAAGAATGTCGAAAACCGCTGAAAATCACAAACAACGGTTAATAAAAGTTGCAATTTTAGTTAGCCCAATCGTTTTATTTTTTGAATAGTTAATAATGATGGCAATGAGTAATATTCTCGATTTTGAAAAAAATCGGATGAGAGGAAGGTACCGCTGGAGGGGGAAGAATGTCATAAAACGATGAAAATTACAAACAACGGTTAATAAAAGTTGCAATTTTAGTTAGCCCACTCGTTTTATTTTTCGAATATTTAATAATGATGGCAATGAGTAATATTGTCGATTTTGAAAAAAATCGGATGACAGGAAGGCATCGCTGGAGGGGAAGAATATCGAAAAACGATGAAAATTACAAACAACGGGTAATAAAAGTTGCAATTTTAGTTAGCCCACTCGTTTTATTTTTCGAATAGTTAATAATGATGGCAATGAGTAATAATGTCGATTTTGAAAAAAATCGGATGACAGGAAGGCATCGCTGGAGGGGGAAGAATGTCGAAAAACGATGAAAATTACAAACAACGGGTAATAAAAGTTGCAATTTTAGTTAGCCCACTCGTTTTATTTTTCGAATAGTTAATAATGATGGCAATGATTAATAATGTCGATTTTGAAAAAAATCGGATGACAGGAAGGCATCGCTGGAGAGGGAAGAATGTCGAAAAACGATGAAAATTACAAACAACGGTTAATAAAAGTTGCAATTTTAATTAGCCCACTCGTTTTATTTTTCGAATAGTTAACAATAATGGCAATGAGTATTGCTGTCGAATTTAATAAAATCGGATGACAGGAAGGCATCGCTGGAGGGGGAAGAATGTCGAAAAACGATCACAATTGCAAACAACGGTTAATAAAAGTTGCAATTTTAGTTAGCCCACTCGTTTTATTTTTCGAATAGTTAATAATGATTGAAATGAGTAATAATGTAGATTTTGAAAGAAATCGGATGACAGAAAGGCATCGCTGAAGGGGGAAAATGTCGAAACCTCTGAAAATCACAAACAACGAACGGTTAATAAAAGTTGCAATTTTAGTTAGCCCACTCGTTTTATTTTTCGAATGGTTAATAATGATGGCAATGAGTATTACTGTCGATTTTGACAAAAATCGGATGACAGGAAGGCATCGCTGGAGGGGGAAAATGTCGAAAAACGATGAAAATTACAAACAACGGGTAATAAAAGTTGCAATTTTAGTTAGCCCACTCGTTTTATTTTTCGAATAGTTAATAATGATGGCAATAAGTAATATTGTCAATTTTGAAAAAAATCGGATGAGAGGAAGGCATCGCTGGAGGGGGAAGAATGTCGAAAACCGCTGAAAATGATAAACAACGAACAGTTAATAAAAGTTG
Organism: Trichopria drosophilae; assembly: GCA_030407085.1. NCBI lineage: Eukaryota > Metazoa > Arthropoda > Insecta > Hymenoptera > Diapriidae > Trichopria > Trichopria drosophilae. The sequence goes on from JAQOWT010000334.1 coordinate 17,251, forward strand.
CAATTTTAGTTAGCCCACTCGTTTTACTTTTCGAATAGTTAATAATGATGGCAATGAGTAATATTGTCGATTTTGAAAAAAATCGGATGAGAGGAAGGCATCGCTGGAGGGGGAAGAATGTCGAAAAACGATGAAAATTACAAACAACGGTTAATAAAAGATGCAATTTCAGTTAGCCCACTCGTTTTATTTTTCAAATAGTTAATAATCATGGCAATGAGTAATATTGTCGTTTTGAAATAAATCGGATGAGAGGATGGCATCGCTGGAGGGGGAAGAATGTCGAAAAACGATGAAAATTATAAACAACGGTTAATAACTGTTCCAATTTTAGTTAGCCCACTCGTTTTATTTTTCGAATAGTTATGAATAATGGCAATGAGTAATATTGTCGATTTTGAAAAAATCGGATGACAGGAAGGCACGGTGGGAGGGGAAGAATGTCGAAAAACGCTGAAAATTACAAACAACGGTTAATAAAAGTTGCAATTTTAGTTAGCCCACTCGTTTTATTTTTCGAATAGTTAATAATGATGGCAATAAGTAATATTGTCGATTTTGAAAAAAATCGGATGACAGGAAGGCATCGCTGGAGGGGGAAGAATGTCGAAAAACGATGAAAATTACAAACAACGGTTAATAAAAGTTGCAATTTTAGTTAGCCCACTCGTTTTATTTTTCGAATAGTTAATAATGATGGCAATAAGTAATATTGTCGATTTTGAAAAAAATCGGATGACAGGAAGGCATCGCTGGAGGGGGAAGAATGTCGAAAAACGATGAAAATTACAAACAACGGTTAATAAAAGTTGCAATTTTAGTTAGCCCACTCGTTTTATTTTTCGAATAGTTAATAATGATGGCAATAAGTAATATTGTCGATTTTGAAAAAAATCGGATGACAGGAAGGCATCGCTGGAGGGGGAAAAATGTCGAAAAACGATGAAAATTACAAACAACGGTTAATAAAAGTTGCAATTTTAGTTAGCCCACTCGTTTTATTTTTCGAATAGTTAATAATGATGGCAATGAGTAACATTGTCGATTTTGAAAAAAATTGGATGACAGGAAGGCATCGCTGGAGGGGGAAGAATGTCGAAAAACGATGAAAATTACAAACAACGGTTAATAAAAGTTGCAATTTTAGTTAGCCCACTCGTTTTATTTTTCGAATAGTTAATAATGATGGCAATGAGTAATATTGTCGATTTTGAAAAAAATCGGATGACAGGTAGGCATCGCTGGAGGGGAAGAATGTCGAAAACCGTGGAAAACGACAAACAACGATTAATAAAAGTTGCAATTTTACTTAGCCCACTCGTTTTATTTTTCGAACAGTTAATAATGATGGCAATGAGTATTACTGTCGATTTTGAAAAAAATCGGATGACAGGAAGGCATCACTGGAGGGGAAAGAATGTCGAAAAACGATGAAAATTACAAACAACGGTTAATAAAAGTTGCAATTTTAGTTAGCCCACTCGTTTTATTTTTCGAATAGTTAATAATGATGGCAATGAGTAATATTGTCGATTTTGAAAAAAATCGGATGACAGGAAGGCACCGCTTGAGGGGGAAAATGTCGAAAACCGCTGAAAATCACAAACAACGGTTAATAAAAGTTGCAATTTTAGTTAGCCCACTCGTTTTATTTTTCGAATAGTTAATAATGATGGCAATAAGTAATATTGTCGATTTTGAAAAAAATCGGATGACAGGAAGGCATCGCTGGAGGAGGAAAAATGTCGAAAAACGATGAAAATTACAAACAACGGTTAATAAAAGTTGCAATTTTAGTTAGCCCACTCGTTTTATTTTTCGAATAGTTAATAATGATGGCAATGAGTAATATTGTCGATTTTGAAAAAAATCAGATGAGAGGAAGGCACCGCTGGAAGGGGAAAATATCGAAAACCGCTGAAAATCACAAACAACGAACGGTTAATAAAAGTTGCAATTTAATTAGCCCACTCCTTTTATTTTTTGAATAGTTAATAATGATGGCAATGAGTATTACTGTCGAATTTAAAAAAAAATTGGATGAGAGGAAGGCATCGCTGGAGGGGGAAGAATGTCGAAAACCGCTGAAAATGACAAACAACGGTTAATAACTGTTCCAATTTTAGTTAGCCCACTCGTTTTATTTTTCGAATAGTTAATAATGATGGCAATAAGTAATATTGTCGATTTTGAAAAAAATCGGATGAAAGGAAGGCATTGCTGGAGGGGGAAGAATGTCGAAAAACGATGAAAATTACAAACAACGGTTAATAAAAGTTGCAATTTTAGTTAGCCCACTCGTTTTATTTTTCGAATAGTTAATAATGATGGCAATAAGTAATATTGTCGATTTTGAAAAAAATCGGATGACAGGAAGGCATCGCTGGAGGGGGAAGAATGTCGAAAAACGATGAAAATTACAAACAACGGTTAATAAAAGTTGCAATTTTAGTTAGCCCACTCGTTTTATTTTTCGAATAGTTAATAATGATGGCAATGAGTAATATTGTCGAATTTGAAAAAAACCGGATGACAGGAAGGCATCGGTGGAGGGGGAAGAATGTCGAAAAACGATGAAAATTACAAACAACGCTTAATAACTGTTCCAATTTTAGTTAGCCCACTCGTTTTTTCGAATAGTTAATAATGATGGCAATGAGTAATATTGTCGATTTTGAAAAAAATCGGATGAGAGGAAGTCATCGCTGGAGGGGGAGGAATGTCGAAAACCGCTGGAAATGATAAACAACGGTTAATAACTGTTCCAATTTTAGTTAGCCCAATCGTTTTATTTTTTGAATAGTTAATAATGATGGCAATGAGTAATATTCTCGATTTTGAAAAAAATCGGATGACAGGAAGGCACCGCTTGAGGGGGAAAATGTCGAAAACCGCTGAAAATCACAAACAACGAACGGTTAATAAAAGTTGCAATTTTAGTTAGCTCACTCGTTTAATTTTCCAATAGTTAATAATGATGGCAATAAGTAATATTGTCGATTTTGAAAAAAATTGGATGACAGGAAGGCATCGCTGGAGGGGGAAGAATGTCGAAAAACGATGAAAATTACAAACATCGGTTAATAAAAGTTGCAATTTTAGTTAGCCCACTCGTTTTATTTTTCGAATAGTTAACAATGATGGCAATAAGTAATATTGTCGATTTTGAAAAAAATCGGATGACAGGAAGGCATCGCTGGAAGGGGAAGAATGTCGAAAACCGCTGGAAATGATAAACAACGGTTAATAAAAGTTACAATTTTAGTTAGCCCACTCGTTTTATTTTTCGGATAGTTAATAATGATGGCAATAAGTAATATTGTCGATTTTGAAAAAAATCGGATTACAGGAAGGCATCGCTGGAGGGGGAAGAATGTCGAAAAACGATGAAAATTACAAACAACGGTTAATAAAAGTTGCAATTTTAGTTAGCCCACTCGTTTTATTTTTCGAATAGTTAATAATGATGGCAATAAGTAATATTGTCGATTTTGAAAAAAATCGGATGACAGGAAGGCATCGCTGGAGGGGAAGAATGTCGAAAAACGATGAAAATTACAAACAACGGTTAATAAAAGTTACAATTTTAGTTAGCCCACTCGTTTTATTTTTCGAATAGTTAATAATGATGGCAATAAGTAATATTGTCGATTTTGAAAAAAATCGGATGACAGGAAGGCATCGCTGGAGGAGGAAAAATGTCGAAAAACGATGAAAATTACAAACAACGGTTAATAAAAGTTGCAATTTTAGTTAGCCCACTCGTTTTATTTTTCGAATAGTTAACAATGATGGCAATGAGTAATATTGTCGATTTTGAAAAAAATCGGATGACAGGAAGGCATCGCTGGAGGGGAAAGAATGTCGAAAAACGATGAAAATTACAAACACCAGTTAATAAAAGTTGCAATTTTAGTTAGCCCACTCGTTTTAATTTTCGAATAGTTAATAATGATGGCAATGAGTAATATTGTCGAATTTGAAAAAAACCGGATGACAGGAAGACATCGCTGGAGGGGGAAGAATGTCGAAAAACGCTGAAAATTACAAACAACGGTTGATAAAAGTTGCAATTTTAGTTAGCCCACTCGTTTTATTTTTCGAATAGTTAATAATGATGGCAATGATTAATAATGTCGATTTTGAAAAAAATCGGATGATAGGAAGGCATCGCTGGAGTGGGAAGAATGTCGAAAAACGATAAAAAGTGCAAACAACGGTTAATAAAAGTTGCAATTTTTTTATCCCACTCGTTTTATTTTTCGAATCGTTAATAATGATGGCAATGAGTAACATTGTCGATTTTGAAAAAAATGGGATGAGAGGAAGGCATCGCTGGAGGGGGAAGAATGTCGAAAACCGCTGAAAAGTACAAACAACGATTAATAAAAGTTGCAATTTATGTTAGCCCACTCGTTTTATTTTTCGAATAGTTAATAATGATGGCAGTGAGTAATATTGTCGATTGTAAAAAAAATCGGATGAGAGGAAGGCATCGCTGGAGGGGGAAGAATGTCGAAAAACGATGAAAATTACAAACAACGGGTAATAAAAGTTGCAATTTTAGTTAGCCCACTCGTTTTATTTTTCGAATAGTTAATAATGATGGCAATGAGTAATATTGTCGATTTTGAAAAAAATCGGATGACAGGAAGGCATCGCTGGAGGGGGAAGAATGTCGAAAAACGATGGAAATTACAAACAACGGGTAATAAAAGTTGCAATTTTAGTTAGCCCACTCGTTTTATTTTTCGAATAGTTAATAATGATGGCAATGAGTAATATTGTCGATTTTGAAAAAAATCGGATGACAGGAAGGCATCGCTGGAGGGGGAAGAATGTCGAAAAACGATGAAAATTACAAACAACGGGTAATAAAAGTTGCAATTTTAGTTAGCCCACTCGTTTTAATTTTCGAATAATTAATAATGATGACAATGAGTAATATTGTCCAATTTAAAAAAAGTCGGATGACAGGAAGGCATCGCTGGAGGGGGAAGAATGTCGAAAAACGATGGAAATTACAAACAACGGTTGATAAAAGTTGCAATTTTAGTTAGCCCACTCGTTTTATTTTTGACCAGTTAATAATGATGGCAATAAGTAATATTGTCAATTTTGAAAAAAATCGGGTGACAGGTAGGCACCGCTGGAGGGGGAAGAATGTCGAAAAACGATGAAAATTACAAACAACGAACGGTT
>JAQOWT010000335.1:0-22444 GCA_030407085.1 Trichopria drosophilae
TGACAAGTACGTATTGATCCACGGGTGAATAGACTTTTTTACGCGTGACCGTGTTCCGGTGTCTAGATTTAAGTATAACCGACTTGCATATGTATGCTCGCGCGTGTGTGAGTGTAGATGAATTATTTTGTAATAGGTTTCAATGTAACTAATCATTAATGTATGTTGGATGTCAGATTCATGTGGCGTTGGGCGACGAAATGATATTTATGGTCGAGGAATCGAAGATCCCCATATATATTATGAAAGATATAATAAATTGAGTGACTACTTTATAAATTCGTGGTTGGAATAAATCATATTAAGCATTTGTGTGAATAGATGTTAGATTTTTGATTTACCCAGAACGTAACCCTTACGTCACTACAACCCACATTTCGAAAATTAATTTAATCCAAACTTCAAACAATCTTACTTTAAATTAGTTCAAGTTGAATCGTTTATACTACTTACAATTGCAATCGGGCTGCAAATTGTGTCCATTTTTTTATCATTTCTTCTCCTTTTTGTCTTTCTTTAAATATTTTTTAATCTGAAACAGATACCAGGAAGGTGCCATTGAAGTGCCCTTCAACAAAATTAGGCGCACGCTTCACAACTGCAGGAAAAGGACACAAGGCAGGCGAGGTGGCAAGGAGTGCAAATCGCTGAAAACATTCTTCGATTATGTCACCTCTGACAAATTCAAAGTTGATGCCATACAACATCCGAACAATGGCGACTTTGAGTTCGACGTATTGCAAGCGGCGGAGGGCAGCATAATTATAGCCATGCATGATTTACAAATTATGGCATCCATAGAGAAATCGGAATGGCTATTTGTCGATGGTACATTTAAAATAAGGCCAAAAATGCAAGGAATTCGCCAAGTGTACGTATTCATGGGAATGAATGGTGATAAGGTATGGTTCATCTGTAATTTAGTTCTTCATCAGTAAGAAGATTATATATTTCGGGAACATGTCGTGAAAACTCATAAAAAACTGCGACAAAAAACTTTTCCGAGAAAAAGTTTAAAAAAAAAAATAAAAACGTTGAAACAGAAACTTATAAAAAAAAAAACATTACACCATAAAAATTTAAATTTTAATTGAAATACATTTCTTTAGTCATAAATTATAAAAACAGACAGAGTTAATTTCAAATGAATAATTATTTTATGAGAGTCTCCCTACAAATTTAAAACAGTGTATGAACAATACAAACCTATTTAGTAAACCGATTCTTTCACACATAAAAACACGATCAATTTCTCATAATACCAATCTTGAACAGGATTTTCTTTTATTTTTGTTTTTGTAAAAGTTTTTTTGTCAAAGTTTTTTTTCCCCGAACTATTTTTGACAAGTTTAGGGAAACTGCTCCCCATAATTTCATATAATTAAACAGCTAATTACTTTAGGCAGTCCCTTTCGCCTTCTCGGTAATGGAGAAAAAAAATGAATCATCGTATTTGACTCTAATGGCCCACATAAAAGATAAGATGTCCTTTATGTCCTTAAGATGTCCTGGAAGCCAGCGCATATAATGCTGGACTTCGAAAAGGCAGCCAAGAATGCCCTGCAGGCAATATTCCCAGCATCCGAGGTGCACGGATGTTGGTTTCACTTTAACCAGGTAAAGAGAATTATAAAAAACTTTCGTAAAACTGTACTAAAATAAAAGTTTTCTATTTAACTTGCACTTATGTAATAGGCTGTACGAAAAAATGGTGTACAGAAGAGTGGCACCAGGATGAGACGGGCGTTGCGAGGGAAGAATGCTGAAATCTCGGCAGTACTTCGAAAAGTGATGGCACTGCCACTACTTCCAGCTGAAAAAATAGTCGAAGCTTATGGGGAGATAGTGGCATCCATGTCACCAGAGGTGCTGTCGGTGACAGCAAAGTTCCGTTCCTACTTCAACCGAGAATGGCTGCAGAAGGTTAGACCGTCGGGATTCACTGTGTTCGGGTTAGAACACCAGACGAACAATAACATGGAGTCCCACAATAAACTACTCAACAACAGCATTACGTTAAGGCCAAGCATGTGGGACTTCATTTGTACGTGGCAAAACTGAAACATAAATTATTGTATACTCGTATTTACGTATAGTATAAATGTAAAAAAATATAATTAAAAAATATTACTTACAAATTTTCAAAGACATGAAATATAAAGAACAAAAATGTAATACTACAATAACAACTAATCTTTTTGTAGACAATGTTCAAACGGTGTTCATCCGAAACAAGGTAATTCTTAGGCAGATGGAGACCCACGGTTCCATTAAAAAACCAAAATCCGCAAAGGAACTGACAAAAGAAAAAGAAATTTTGCATTTGTGGATCGATATTATAGAAAACGACCCGAAGAAAGAAAGGGAAAAGGAGGACATAAAGGCGTATCTTGTAAGGGCGTGTGAAATTATTGCCAAATATTAAATAATTGAGATAGAAAAATTGTAAAAAACTGATTCAGAATTATTGTTTTATTAAACAAACTCTTTTTTTAATATAATAATAAGTTTTATTTCAGAAGCATAATACATTAGATATTGTAATATAATTATCATAATAATTTTCCGTTTTTAACAATTATAATATTTACATGTAGACACTCATTTTATCTTATGCACTGTCACGTAAGTACTAGCAGTGTGTATTTGTGTGTGACTCTGAATTGGCTTAACCAAGCTTAAAATTATACTAAATAACTAAAACTAACAAATAAAAATTTAAACATTAAAAATTAACACATAATAATAATGATGATAATAATAATATTAATAGAAATTGTAGTAATAACAAGGCCAGCATTTAGAAATTCCAAATGGCTGATACAATATGGCGGACACTTTATTCAAAAATCTAACCATTCTGCTTGAAACATGTTACTCTGGGTTTTTTAAGAATTTAGTTTGGACGCTGTAGGTATTTTCATAATTTAGAGACCGGTAACACATTTTAAATAAATCACTTGAGACGCAGTAGGTGTTTTCATAATTGTTGAGACCGGTAACACATTTTAAAAAAATTGGTTTAGACGAAGAAAGTATTTTGATACTGCAGAGACCGATGGCACATTTTAATGCAATTACTTTAGACGATGAGTATGTTGTTCATTTTGTGAGACCGGTAGATTATTTTAAAGGAATTAGTTTATACGCAGTAGGTATTTTCATAATTTAAGGACAGGTAACACATTTTAAATAAATTACTTGAGACGCAGTAGGTATTTTCTTAATTTAGAGACCGGTAACACATTTTAAATAAATCACTTGAGACGCAGTAGGTGTTTTCATAATTGTTGAGACCGGTAACACATTTTAAAAAAATTGGTTTAGACGAAGAAAGTATTTTGATACTGCAGAGACCGATGGCACATTTTAATGCAATTACTTTAGACGATAAGTATGTTTTTCATTTTGTGAGACCGGTAGATTATTTTTAAGAAATTAGTTTAGACGCAGTAGGTATTTTCTCAATTTAGAGACCGGTAACACATTTTAAATAAATTACTAGAGACGCAGTAGGTATTTTCTTAATTTAGAGACCGGTAACACATTTTAAAGAAATTGGTTTAGACGAGGAAAGTATTTTGATACTGCAGAGACCAATGGCACATTTTAATGCAATTACTTTAGACGATGAGTATGTTTTTCATTTTGTGAGACCGGTAGATTATTTTTAAGAAATTAGTTTAGACGCAGTAGGTATTTTCTCAATTTAGAGACCGGTAACACATTTTAAATAAATTACTAGAGACGCAGTAGGTATTTTCTTAATTTAGAGACCGGTAACACATTTTAAAAAAATTGGTTTAGACGAAGAAAGTATTTTGATACTGCAGAGACCGATGGCACATTTTAATGCAATTACTTTAGACGATGAGTATGTTTTTCATTTTGTGAGACCGGTAGATTATTTTTAAGAAATTAGTTTAGACGCAGTAGGTATTTTCTCAATTTAGAGACCGGTAACACATTTTAAATAAATTACTAGAGACGCAGTAGGTATTTTCTTAATTTAGAGACCGGTAACACATTTTAAAGAAATTGGTTTAGACGAGGAAAGTATTTTGATACTGCAGAGACCAATGGCACATTTTAATGCAATTACTTTAGACGATGAGTATGTTTTTCATTTTGTGAGACCGGTAGATTATTTTTAAGAAATTAGTTTAGACGCAGTAGGTATTTTCTCAATTTAGAGACCGGTAACACATTTTAAATAAATTACTAGAGACGCAGTAGGTATTTTCTTAATTTAGAGACCGGTAACACATTTTAAAGAAATTGGTTTAGACGAGGAAAGTATTTTGATACTGCAGAGACCAATGGCACATTTTAATGCAATTACTTTAGACGATGAGTATGTTTTTCATTTTGTGAGACCGGTAGATTATTTTTAAGAAATTAGTTTAGACGCAGTAGGTATTTTCTCAATTTAGAGACCGGTAACACATTTTAAATAAATTACTAGAGACGCAGTAGGTATTTTCTTAATTTAGAGACCGGTAACACATTTTAAAGAAATTGGTTTAGACGAGGAAAGTATTTTGATACTGCAGAGACCAATGGCACATTTTAATGCAATTACTTTAGACGATGAGTATGTTGTTCATTTTGTGAGACCGGTAGATTATTTTAAAGGAATTAGTTTATACGCAGTAGGTATTTTCTTAATTTAGAGACCGGTAACACATTTTAAATAAATTACTAGAGACGCAGTAGGTATTTTCTTAATTTAGAGACCGGTAACACATTTTAAAGAAATTGGTTTAGACGAGGAAAGTATTTTGATACTGCAGAGACCAATGGCACATTTTAATGCAATTACTTTAGACGATGAGTATGTTTTTCATTTTGTGAGACCGGTAGATTATTTTTAAGAAATTAGTTTAGACGCAGTAGGTATTTTCTCAATTTAGAGACCGGTAACACATTTTAAATAAATTACTAGAGACGCAGTAGGTATTTTCTTAATTTAGAGACCGGTAACACATTTTAAAGAAATTGGTTTAGACGAGGAAAGTATTTTGATACTGCAGAGACCGATGGCACATTTTAATGCAATTACTTTAGACGATGAGTATGTTTTTCATTTTGTGAGACCGGTAGATTATTTTTAAGAAATTAGTTTAGACGCAGTAGGTATTTTCTCAATTTAGAGACCGGTAACACATTTTAAATAAATTACTAGAGACGCAGTAGGTATTTTCTTAATTTAGAGACCGGTAACACATTTTAAAGAAATTGGTTTAGACGAAGAAAGTATTTTGATACTGCAGAGACCGATGGCACATTTTAATGCAATTACTTTAGACGATGAGTATGTTTTTCATTTTGTGAGACCGGTAGATTATTTTAAAGGAATTAGTTTAGACGCAGTAGGTATTTTCTCAATTTAGAGACCGGTAACACATTTTAAATAAATTACTAGAGACGCAGTAGGTATTTTCTTAATTTAGAGACCGGTAACACATTTTAAAGAAATTGGTTTAGACGAAGAAAGTATTTTGATACTGCAGAGACCGATGGCACATTTTAATGCAATTACTTTAGACGATGAGTATGTTGTTCATTTTGTGAGACCGGTAGATTATTTTAAAGGAATTAGTTTATACGCAGTAGGTATTTTCATAATTTAGAGACAGGTAACACATTTTAAATAAATTACTTGAGACGCAGTAGGTATTTTCTTAATTTAGAGACCGGTAACACATTTTAAAAAAATTGGTTTAGACGAAGAAAGTATTTTGATACTGCAGAGACCGATGGCACATTTTAATGCAATTACTTTAGACGATAAGTATGTTTTTCATTTTGTGAGACCGGTAGATTATTTTTAAGAAATTAGTTTAGACGCAGTAGGTATTTTCTCAATTTAGAGACCGGTAACACATTTTAAATAAATTACTAGAGACGCAGTAGGTATTTTCTTAATTTAGAGACCGGTAACACATTTTAAAGAAATTGGTTTAGACGAGGAAAGTATTTTGATACTGCAGAGACCAATGGCACATTTTAATGCAATTACTTTAGACGATGAGTATGTTGTTCATTTTGTGAGACCGGTAGATTATTTTAAAGGAATTAGTTTATACGCAGTAGGTATTTTCATAATTTAAGGACAGGTAACACATTTTAAAGAAATTACTTGAGACGCAGTAGGTATTTTCATAATTTAAGGACAGGTAACACATTTTAAAGAAATTACTTGAGACGCAGTAGGTATTTTCTTAATTTAGAGACCGGTAACACATTTTAAAAAAATTGGTTTAGACGAAGAAAGTATTTTGATACTGCAGAGACCGATGGCACATTTTAATGCAATTACTTTAGACGATGAGTATGTTTTTCATTTTGTGAGACCGGTAGATTATTTTAAAGGAATTAGTTTAGACGCAGTAGGTATTTTCTCAATTTAGAGACCGGTAACACATTTTAAATAAATTACTAGAGACGCAGTAGGTATTTTCTTAATTTAGAGACCGGTAACACATTTTAAAGAAATTGGTTTAGACGAAGAAAGTATTTTGATACTGCAGAGACCGATGGCACATTTTAATGCAATTACTTTAGACGATGAGTATGTTTTTCATTTTGTGAGACCGGTAGATTATTTTAAAGAAATTAGTTTAGACGCAGTAGGTATTTTCTCAATTTAGAGACCGGTAACACATTTTAAATAAATTACTAGAGACGCAGTAGGTATTTTCTTAATTTAGAGACCGGTAACACATTTTAAATAAATTACTAGAGACGCAGTAGGTATTTTCTTAATTTAGAGACCGGTAACACATTTTAAAGAAATTGGTTTAGACGAGGAAAGTATTTTGATACTGCAGAGACCAATGGCACATTTTAATGCAATTACTTTAGACGATGAGTATGTTGTTCATTTTGTGAGACCGGTAGATTATTTTAAAGGAATTAGTTTATACGCAGTAGGTATTTTCATAATTTAAGGACAGGTAACACATTTTAAATAAATTACTTGAGACGCAGTAGGTATTTTCTTAATTTAGAGACCGGTAACACATTTTAAATAAATCACTTGAGACGCAGTAGGTGTTTTCATAATTGTTGAGACCGGTAACACATTTTAAAAAAATTGGTTTAGACGAAGAAAGTATTTTGATACTGCAGAGACCGATGGCACATTTTAATGCAATTACTTTAGACGATGAGTATGTTTTTCATTTTGTGAGACCGGTAGATTATTTTTAAGAAATTAGTTTAGACGCAGTAGGTATTTTCTCAATTTAGAGACCGGTAACACATTTTAAATAAATTACTAGAGACGCAGTAGGTATTTTCTTAATTTAGAGACCGGTAACACATTTTAAAGAAATTGGTTTAGACGAGGAAAGTATTTTGATACTGCAGAGACCAATGGCACATTTTAATGCAATTACTTTAGACGATAAGTATGTTTTTCATTTTGTGAGACCGGTAGATTATTTTTAAGAAATTAGTTTAGACGCAGTAGGTATTTTCTCAATTTAGAGACCGGTAACACATTTTAAATAAATTACTTGAGACGCAGTAGGTATTTTCATAATTGTCGAGACCGGTAACACATTTTAAAGAAATTGGTTTAGACGAAGAAAGTATTTTGATACTGCAGAGACCGATGGCACATTTTAATGCAATTACTTTAGACGATGAGTATGTTGTTCATTTTGTGAGACCGGTAGATTATTTTAAAGGAATTAGTATATACGCAGTAGGTATTTTCTCAATTTAGAGACCGGTAACACATTTTAAATAAATTACTAGAGACGCAGTAGGTATTTTCTTAATTTAGAGACCGGTAACACATTTTAAAGAAATTGGTTTAGACGAGGAAAGTATTTTGATACTGCAGAGACCAATGGCACATTTTAATGCAATTACTTTAGACGATGAGTATGTTTTTCATTTTGTGAGACCGGTAGATTATTTTTAAGAAATTAGTTTAGACGCAGTAGGTATTTTCTCAATTTAGAGACCGGTAACACATTTTAAATAAATTACTAGAGACGCAGTAGGTATTTTCTTAATTTAGAGACCGGTAACACATTTTAAAGAAATTGGTTTAGACGAGGAAAGTATTTTGATACTGCAGAGACCAATGGCACATTTTAATGCAATTACTTTAGACGATGAGTATGTTGTTCATTTTGTGAGACCGGTAGATTATTTTAAAGGAATTAGTTTATACGCAGTAGGTATTTTCATAATTTAAGGACAGGTAACACATTTTAAAGAAATTACTAGAGACGCAGTAGGTATTTTCTTAATTTAGAGACCGGTAACACATTTTAAAAAAATTGGTTTAGACGAAGAAAGTATTTTGATACTGCAGAGACCGATGGCACATTTTAATGCAATTACTTTAGACGATAAGTATGTTTTTCATTTTGTGAGACCGGTAGATTATTTTTAAGAAATTAGTTTAGACGCAGTAGGTATTTTCTCAATTTAGAGACCGGTAACACATTTTAAATAAATTACTAGAGACGCAGTAGGTATTTTCTTAATTTAGAGACCGGTAACACATTTTAAAGAAATTGGTTTAGACGAGGAAAGTATTTTGATACTGCAGAGACCAATGGCACATTTTAATGCAATTACTTTAGACGATGAGTATGTTGTTCATTTTGTGAGACCGGTAGATTATTTTAAAGGAATTAGTTTATACGCAGTAGGTATTTTCATAATTTAGAGACAGGTAACACATTTTAAATAAATTACTTGAGACGCAGTAGGTGTTTTCATAATTGTTGAGACCGGTAACACATTTTAAAGAAATTGGTTTAGACGAAGAAAGTATTTTGATACTGCAGAGACCGATGGCACATTTTAATGCAATTACTTTAGACGATGAGTATGTTGTTCATTTTGTGAGACCGGTAGATTATTTTAAAGGAATTAGTTTATACGCAGTAGGTATTTTCTCAATTTAGAGACCGGTAACACATTTTAAATAAATTACTAGAGACGCAGTAGGTATTTTCTTAATTTAGAGACCGGTAACACATTTTAAAGAAATTGGTTTAGACGAGGAAAGTATTTTGATACTGCAGAGACCAATGGCACATTTTAATGCAATTACTTTAGACGATGAGTATGTTGTTCATTTTGTGAGACCGGTAGATTATTTTAAAGGAATTAGTTTATACGCAGTAGGTATTTTCATAATTTAAGGACAGGTAACACATTTTAAAGAAATTACTAGAGACGCAGTAGGTATTTTCTTAATTTAGAGACCGGTAACACATTTTAAAAAAATTGGTTTAGACGAAGAAAGTATTTTGATACTGCAGAGACCGATGGCACATTTTAATGCAATTACTTTAGACGATAAGTATGTTTTTCATTTTGTGAGACCGGTAGATTATTTTTAAGAAATTAGTTTAGACGCAGTAGGTATTTTCTCAATTTAGAGACCGGTAACACATTTTAAATAAATTACTAGAGACGCAGTAGGTATTTTCTTAATTTAGAGACCGGTAACACATTTTAAAGAAATTGGTTTAGACGAGGAAAGTATTTTGATACTGCAGAGACCAATGGCACATTTTAATGCAATTACTTTAGACGATGAGTATGTTGTTCATTTTGTGAGACCGGTAGATTATTTTAAAGGAATTAGTTTATACGCAGTAGGTATTTTCATAATTTAGAGACAGGTAACACATTTTAAATAAATCACTTGAGACGCAGTAGGTGGTTTCATAATTGTTGAGACCGGTAACACATTTTAAAAAAATTGGTTTAGACGAAGAAAGTATTTTGATACTGCAGAGACCGATGGCACATTTTAATGCAATTACTTTAGACGATAAGTATGTTTTTCATTTTGTGAGACCGGTAGATTATTTTTAAGAAATTAGTTTAGACGCAGTAGGTATTTTCTCAATTTAGAGACCGGTAACACATTTTAAATAAATTACTAGAGACGCAGTAGGTATTTTCTTAATTTAGAGACCGGTAACACATTTTAAAGAAATTGGTTTAGACGAGGAAAGTATTTTGATACTGCAGAGACCAATGGCACATTTTAATGCAATTACTTTAGACGATGAGTATGTTGTTCATTTTGTGAGACCGGTAGATTATTTTAAAGGAATTAGTTTATACGCAGTAGGTATTTTCATAATTTAAGGACAGGTAACACATTTTAAATAAATTACTTGAGACGCAGTAGGTATTTTCTTAATTTAGAGACCGGTAACACATTTTAAATAAATCACTTGAGACGCAGTAGGTGTTTTCATAATTGTTGAGACCGGTAACACATTTTAAAAAAATTGGTTTAGACGAAGAAAGTATTTTGATACTGCAGAGACCGATGGCACATTTTAATGCAATTACTTTAGACGATGAGTATGTTTTTCATTTTGTGAGACCGGTAGATTATTTTTAAGAAATTAGTTTAGACGCAGTAGGTATTTTCTCAATTTAGAGACCGGTAACACATTTTAAATAAATTACTAGAGACGCAGTAGGTATTTTCTTAATTTAGAGACCGGTAACACATTTTAAAGAAATTGGTTTAGACGAAGAAAGTATTTTGATACTGCAGAGACCGATGGCACATTTTAATGCAATTACTTTAGACGATAAGTATGTTTTTCATTTTGTGAGACCGGTAGATTATTTTTAAGAAATTAGTTTAGACGCAGTAGGTATTTTCTCAATTTAGAGACCGGTAACACATTTTAAATAAATTACTAGAGACGCAGTAGGTATTTTCTTAATTTAGAGACCGGTAACACATTTTAAAGAAATTGGTTTAGACGAGGAAAGTATTTTGATACTGCAGAGACCAATGGCACATTTTAATGCAATTACTTTAGACGATGAGTATGTTGTTCATTTTGTGAGACCGGTAGATTATTTTAAAGGAATTAGTTTATACGCAGTAGGTATTTTCATAATTTAAGGACAGGTAACACATTTTAAAGAAATTACTAGAGACGCAGTAGGTATTTTCTTAATTTAGAGACCGGTAACACATTTTAAAAAAATTGGTTTAGACGAAGAAAGTATTTTGATACTGCAGAGACCGATGGCACATTTTAATGCAATTACTTTAGACGATAAGTATGTTTTTCATTTTGTGAGACCGGTAGATTATTTTTAAGAAATTAGTTTAGACGCAGTAGGTATTTTCTCAATTTAGAGACCGGTAACACATTTTAAATAAATTACTAGAGACGCAGTAGGTATTTTCTTAATTTAGAGACCGGTAACACATTTTAAAGAAATTGGTTTAGACGAGGAAAGTATTTTGATACTGCAGAGACCAATGGCACATTTTAATGCAATTACTTTAGACGATGAGTATGTTGTTCATTTTGTGAGACCGGTAGATTATTTTAAAGGAATTAGTTTATACGCAGTAGGTATTTTCATAATTTAAGGACAGGTAACACATTTTAAATAAATTACTTGAGACGCAGTAGGTATTTTCTTAATTTAGAGACCGGTAACACATTTTAAATAAATCACTTGAGACGCAGTAGGTGTTTTCATAATTGTTGAGACCGGTAACACATTTTAAAAAAATTGGTTTAGACGAAGAAAGTATTTTGATACTGCAGAGACCGATGGCACATTTTAATGCAATTACTTTAGACGATGAGTATGTTTTTCATTTTGTGAGACCGGTAGATTATTTTTAAGAAATTAGTTTAGACGCAGTAGGTATTTTCTCAATTTAGAGACCGGTAACACATTTTAAATAAATTACTAGAGACGCAGTAGGTATTTTCTTAATTTAGAGACCGGTAACACATTTTAAAGAAATTGGTTTAGACGAAGAAAGTATTTTGATACTGCAGAGACCGATGGCACATTTTAATGCAATTACTTTAGACGATGAGTATGTTTTTCATTTTGTGAGACCGGTAGATTATTTTTAAGAAATTAGTTTAGACGCAGTAGGTATTTTCTCAATTTAGAGACCGGTAACACATTTTAAATAAATTACTAGAGACGCAGTAGGTATTTTCTTAATTTAGAGACCGGTAACACATTTTAAAGAAATTGGTTTAGACGAGGAAAGTATTTTGATACTGCAGAGACCAATGGCACATTTTAATGCAATTACTTTAGACGATGAGTATGTTGTTCATTTTGTGAGACCGGTAGATTATTTTAAAGGAATTAGTTTATACGCAGTAGGTATTTTCATAATTTAAGGACAGGTAACACATTTTAAAGAAATTGGTTTAGACGAAGAAAGTATTTTGATACTGCAGAGACCGATGGCACATTTTAATGCAATTACTTTAGACAATGAGTATGTTTTTCATTTTGTGAGACCGGTAGATTATTTTAAAGGAATTAGTTTATACGCAGTAGGTATTTTCATAATTGTCGAGACCGGTAACACATTTTAAATAAATTACTTGAGACGCAGTAGGTATTTTCTTAATTTAGAGACCGGTAACACATTTTAAAGAAATTGGTTTAGACGAAGAAAGTATTTTGATACTGCAGAGACCGATGGCACATTTTAATGCAATTACTTTAGACGATAAGTATGTTTTTCATTTTGTGAGACCGGTAGATTATTTTTAAGAAATTAGTTTAGACGCAGTAGGTATTTTCTCAATTTAGAGACCGGTAACACATTTTAAATAAATTACTAGAGACGCAGTAGGTATTTTCTTAATTTAGAGACCGGTAACACATTTTAAAGAAATTGGTTTAGACGAGGAAAGTATTTTGATACTGCAGAGACCAATGGCACATTTTAATGCAATTACTTTAGACGATGAGTATGTTGTTCATTTTGTGAGACCGGTAGATTATTTTAAAGGAATTAGTTTATACGCAGTAGGTATTTTCATAATTTAAGGACAGGTAACACATTTTAAATAAATTACTAGAGACGCAGTAGGTATTTTCTTAATTTAGAGACCGGTAACACATTTTAAAAAAATTGGTTTAGACGAAGAAAGTATTTTGATACTGCAGAGACCGATGGCACATTTTAATGCAATTACTTTAGACGATGAGTATGTTGTTCATTTTGTGAGACCGGTAGATTATTTTAAAGGAATTAGTTTATACGCAGTAGGTATTTTCATAATTGTCGAGACCGGTAACACATTTTAAATAAATTACTTGAGACGCAGTAGGTATTTTCTTAATTTAGAGACCGGTAACACATTTTAAAGAAATTGGTTTAGACGAAGAAAGTATTTTGATACTGCAGAGACCGATGGCACATTTTAATGCAATTACTTTAGACGATAAGTATGTTTTTCATTTTGTGAGACCGGTAGATTATTTTTAAGAAATTAGTTTAGACGCAGTAGGTATTTTCTCAATTTAGAGACCGGTAACACATTTTAAATAAATTACTAGAGACGCAGTAGGTATTTTCTTAATTTAGAGACCGGTAACACATTTTAAAGAAATTGGTTTAGACGAGGAAAGTATTTTGATACTGCAGAGACCAATGGCACATTTTAATGCAATTACTTTAGACGATGAGTATGTTGTTCATTTTGTGAGACCGGTAGATTATTTTAAAGGAATTAGTTTATACGCAGTAGGTATTTTCATAATTTAAGGACAGGTAACACATTTTAAATAAATTACTTGAGACGCAGTAGGTATTTTCTTAATTTAGAGACCGGTAACACATTTTAAATAAATCACTTGAGACGCAGTAGGTGTTTTCATAATTGTTGAGACCGGTAACACATTTTAAAAAAATTGGTTTAGACGAAGAAAGTATTTTGATACTGCAGAGACCGATGGCACATTTTAATGCAATTACTTTAGACGATAAGTATGTTTTTCATTTTGTGAGACCGGTAGATTATTTTTAAGAAATTAGTTTAGACGCAGTAGGTATTTTCTCAATTTAGAGACCGGTAACACATTTTAAATAAATTACTAGAGACGCAGTAGGTATTTTCTTAATTTAGAGACCGGTAACACATTTTAAAGAAATTGGTTTAGACGAGGAAAGTATTTTGATACTGCAGAGACCAATGGCACATTTTAATGCAATTACTTTAGACGATGAGTATGTTGTTCATTTTGTGAGACCGGTAGATTATTTTAAAGGAATTAGTTTATACGCAGTAGGTATTTTCATAATTTAAGGACAGGTAACACATTTTAAAGAAATTACTAGAGACGCAGTAGGTATTTTCTTAATTTAGAGACCGGTAACACATTTAAAAAGAAATTGGTTTAGACGAGGAAAGTATTTTGATACTGCAGAGACCAATGGCACATTTTAATGCAATTACTTTAGACGATAAGTATGTTTTTCATTTTGTGAGACCGGTAGATTATTTTTAAGAAATTAGTTTAGACGCAGTAGGTATTTTCTCAATTTAGAGACCGGTAACACATTTTAAATAAATTACTAGAGACGCAGTAGGTATTTTCTTAATTTAGAGACCGGTAACACATTTTAAAGAAATTGGTTTAGACGAAGAAAGTATTTTGATACTGCAGAGACCAATGGCACATTTTAATGCAATTACTTTAGACGATGAGTATGTTGTTCATTTTGTGAGACCGGTAGATTATTTTAAAGGAATTAGTTTATACGCAGTAGGTATTTTCATAATTTAAGGACAGGTAACACATTTTAAATAAATTACTAGAGACGCAGTAGGTATTTTCTTAATTTAGAGACCGGTAACACATTTTAAAAAAATTGGTTTAGACGAAGAAAGTATTTTGATACTGCAGAGACCGATGGCACATTTTAATGCAATTACTTTAGACGATGAGTATGTTGTTCATTTTGTGAGACCGGTAGATTATTTTAAAGGAATTAGTTTATACGCAGTAGGTATTTTCATAATTTAAGGACAGGTAACACATTTTAAAGAAATTACTAGAGACGCAGTAGGTATTTTCTTAATTTAGAGACCGGTAACACATTTTAAAGAAATTGGTTTAGACGAGGAAAGTATTTTGATACTGCAGAGACCAATGGCACATTTTAATGCAATTACTTTAGACGATGAGTATGTTGTTCATTTTGTGAGACCGGTAGATTATTTTTAAGAAATTAGTTTAGACGCAGTAGGTATTTTCTTAATTTAGAGACCGGTAACACATTTTAAATAAATCACTTGAGACGCAGTAGGTGTTTTCATAATTGTTGAGACCGGTAACACATTTTAAAAAAATTGGTTTAGACGAAGAAAGTATTTTGATACTGCAGAGACCGATGGCACATTTTAATGCAATTACTTTAGACGATAAGTATGTTTTTCATTTTGTGAGACCGGTAGATTATTTTTAAGAAATTAGTTTAGACGCAGTAGGTATTTTCTCAATTTAGAGACCGGTAACACATTTTAAATAAATTACTAGAGACGCAGTAGGTATTTTCTTAATTTAGAGACCGGTAACACATTTTAAAGAAATTGGTTTAGACGAGGAAAGTATTTTGATACTGCAGAGACCAATGGCACATTTTAATGCAATTACTTTAGACGATGAGTATGTTGTTCATTTTGTGAGACCGGTAGATTATTTTAAAGGAATTAGTTTATACGCAGTAGGTATTTTCATAATTTAAGGACAGGTAACACATTTTAAAGAAATTACTTGAGACGCAGTAGGTATTTTCTTAATTTAGAGACCGGTAACACATTTTAAATAAATCACTTGAGACGCAGTAGGTATTTTCATAATTGTCGAGACCGGTAACACATTTTAAAAAAATTGGTTTAGACGAAGAAAGTATTTTGATACTGCAGAGACCGATGGCACATTTTAATGCAATTACTTTAGACGATAAGTATGTTTTTCATTTTGTGAGACCGGTAGATTATTTTTAAGAAATTAGTTTAGACGCAGTAGGTATTTTCTCAATTTAGAGACCGGTAACACATTTTAAATAAATTACTAGAGACGCAGTAGGTATTTTCTTAATTTAGAGACCGGTAACACATTTTAAAGAAATTGGTTTAGACGAGGAAAGTATTTTGATACTGCAGAGACCAATGGCACATTTTAATGCAATTACTTTAGACGATGAGTATGTTTTTCATTTTGTGAGACCGGTAGATTATTTTAAAGGAATTAGTTTATACGCAGTAGGTATTTTCATAATTTAAGGACAGGTAACACATTTTAAATAAATTACTAGAGACGCAGTAGGTATTTTCTTAATTTAGAGACCGGTAACACATTTTAAAGAAATTGGTTTAGACGAGGAAAGTATTTTGATACTGCAGAGACCAATGGCACATTTTAATGCAATTACTTTAGACGATGAGTATGTTGTTCATTTTGTGAGACCGGTAGATTATTTTAAAGGAATTAGTTTATACGCAGTAGGTATTTTCATAATTTAAGGACAGGTAACACATTTTAAATAAATTACTTGAGACGCAGTAGGTATTTTCTTAATTTAGAGACCGGTAACACATTTTAAATAAATCACTTGAGACGCAGTAGGTGTTTTCATAATTGTTGAGACCGGTAACACATTTTAAAAAAATTGGTTTAGACGAAGAAAGTATTTTGATACTGCAGAGACCGATGGCACATTTTAATGCAATTACTTTAGACGATGAGTATGTTTTTCATTTTGTGAGACCGGTAGATTATTTTTAAGAAATTAGTTTAGACGCAGTAGGTATTTTCTCAATTTAGAGACCGGTAACACATTTTAAATAAATTACTAGAGACGCAGTAGGTATTTTCTTAATTTAGAGACCGGTAACACATTTTAAAGAAATTGGTTTAGACGAGGAAAGTATTTTGATACTGCAGAGACCAATGGCACATTTTAATGCAATTACTTTAGACGATAAGTATGTTTTTCATTTTGTGAGACCGGTAGATTATTTTAAGAAATTAGTTTAGACGCAGTAGGTATTTTCTCAATTTAGAGACCGGTAACACATTTTAAATAAATTACTAGAGACGCAGTAGGTATTTTCTTAATTTAGAGACCGGTAACACATTTTAAAGAAATTGGTTTAGACGAGGAAAGTATTTTGATACTGCAGAGACCAATGGCACATTTTAATGCAATTACTTTAGACGATGAGTATGTTGTTCATTTTGTGAGACCGGTAGATTATTTTAAAGGAATTAGTTTATACGCAGTAGGTATTTTCATAATTTAAGGACAGGTAACACATTTTAAATAAATTACTTGAGACGCAGTAGGTATTTTCTTAATTTAGAGACCGGTAACACATTTTAAATAAATCACTTGAGACGCAGTAGGTGTTTTCATAATTGTTGAGACCGGTAACACATTTTAAAAAAATTGGTTTAGACGAAGAAAGTATTTTGATACTGCAGAGACCGATGGCACATTTTAATGCAATTACTTTAGACGATAAGTATGTTTTTCATTTTGTGAGACCGGTAGATTATTTTTAAGAAATTAGTTTAGACGCAGTAGGTATTTTCTCAATTTAGAGACCGGTAACACATTTTAAATAAATTACTAGAGACGCAGTAGGTATTTTCTTAATTTAGAGACCGGTAACACATTTTAAAGAAATTGGTTTAGACGAGGAAAGTATTTTGATACTGCAGAGACCAATGGCACATTTTAATGCAATTACTTTAGACGATGAGTATGTTGTTCATTTTGTGAGACCGGTAGATTATTTTAAAGGAATTAGTTTATACGCAGTAGGTATTTTCATAATTTAAGGACAGGTAACACATTTTAAATAAATTACTTGAGACGCAGTAGGTATTTTCTTAATTTAGAGACCGGTAACACATTTTAAATAAATCACTTGAGACGCAGTAGGTATTTTCATAATTGTCGAGACCGGTAACACATTTTAAAAAAATTGGTTTAGACGAAGAAAGTATTTTGATACTGCAGAGACCGATGGCACATTTTAATGCAATTACTTTAGACGATAAGTATGTTTTTCATTTTGTGAGACCGGTAGATTATTTTTAAGAAATTAGTTTAGACGCAGTAGGTATTTTCTCAATTTAGAGACCGGTAACACATTTTAAATAAATTACTAGAGACGCAGTAGGTATTTTCATAATTGTCGAGACCGGTAACACATTTTAAAAAAATTGGTTTAGACGAAGAAAGTATTTTGATACTGCAGAGACCGATGGCACATTTTAATGCAATTACTTTAGACGATGAGTATGTTTTTCATTTTGTGAGACCGGTAGATTATTTTAAAGGAATTAGTTTATACGCAGTAGGTATTTTCATAATTTAGAGACAGGTAACACATTTTAAATAAATTACTTGAGACGCAGTAGGTGTTTTCATAATTGTTGAGACCGGTAACACATTTTAAAGAAATTGGTTTAGACGAAGAAAGTATTTTGATACTGCAGAGACCGATGGCACATTTTAATGCAATTACTTTAGACGATGAGTATGTTGTTCATTTTGTGAGACCGGTAGATTATTTTAAAGGAATTAGTTTATACGCAGTAGGTATTTTCATAATTTAAGGACAGGTAACACATTTTAAAGAAATTACTTGAGACGCAGTAGGTATTTTCATAATTGTCGAGACAGGTAACACATTTTAAATAAATCACTTGAGACGCAGTAGGTATTTTCATAATTGTCGAGACCGGTAACACATTTTAAAAAAATTGGTTTAGACGAAGAAAGTATTTTGATACTGCAGAGACCGATGGCACATTTTAATGCAATTACTTTAGACGATAAGTATGTTTTTCATTTTGTGAGACCGGTAGATTATTTTTAAGAAATTAGTTTAGACGCAGTAGGTATTTTCTCAATTTAGAGACCGGTAACACATTTTAAATAAATTACTAGAGACGCAGTAGGTATTTTCTTAATTTAGAGACCGGTAACACATTTTAAAGAAATTGGTTTAGACGAGGAAAGTATTTTGATACTGCAGAGACCAATGGCACATTTTAATGCAATTACTTTAGACGATGAGTATGTTTTTCATTTTGTGAGACCGGTAGATTATTTTAAAGGAATTAGTTTATACGCAGTAGGTATTTTCATAATTTAGAGACAGGTAACACATTTTAAATAAATTACTTGAGACGCAGTAGGTGTTTTCATAATTGTTGAGACCGGTAACACATTTTAAAGAAATTGGTTTAGACGAAGAAAGTATTTTGATACTGCAGAGACCGATGGCACATTTTAATGCAATTACTTTAGACGATGAGTATGTTGTTCATTTTGTGAGACCGGTAGATTATTTTAAAGGAATTAGTTTATACGCAGTAGGTATTTTCATAATTTAGAGACAGGTAACACATTTTAAATAAATCACTTGAGACGCAGTAGGTGTTTTCATAATTGTTGAGACCGGTAACACATTTTAAAAAAATTGGTTTAGACGAAGAAAGTATTTTGATACTGCAGAGACCGATGGCACATTTTAATGCAATTACTTTAGACGATGAGTATGTTGTTCATTTTGTGAGACCGGTAGATTATTTTAAAGAAATTAGTTTATACGCAGTAGGTATTTTCTCAATTTAGAGACCGGTAACACATTTTAAATAAATTACTTGAGACGCAGTAGGTATTTTCTTAATTTAGAGACCGGTAACACATTTTAAAAAAATTGGTTTAGACGAAGAAAGTATTTTGATACTGCAGAGACCGATGGCACATTTTAATGCAATTACTTTAGACAATGAGTATGTTTTTCATAATTGTCGAGACCGGTAACACATTTTAAATAAATTACTTGAGACGCAGTAGGTATTTTCATAATTGTCGAGACCCGTAACACATTTTAAAGAAATTGGTTTAGACGAAGAAAGTATTTTGATACTGCAGAGACCGATGGCACATTTTAATGCAATTACTTTAGACGATGAGTATGTTGTTCATTTTGTGAGACCGGTAGATTATTTTAAAGGAATTAGTTTATACGCAGTAGGTATTTTCATAATATAGAGACAGGTAACACATTTTAAATAAATTACTTGAGACGCAGTAGGTATTTTCTTAATTTAGAGACCGGTAACACATTTTAAATAAATCACTTGAGACGCAGTAGGTGTTTTCATAATTGTTGAGACCGGTAACACATTTTAAAAAAATTGGTTTAGACGAAGAAAGTATTTTGATACTGCAGAGACCGATGGCACATTTTAATGCAATTACTTTAGACGATAAGTATGTTTTTCATTTTGTGAGACCGGTAGATTATTTTTAAGAAATTAGTTTAGACGCAGTAGGTATTTTCTCAATTTAGAGACCGGTAACACATTTTAAATAAATTACTAGAGACGCAGTAGGTATTTTCTTAATTTAGAGACCGGTAACACATTTTAAAGAAATTGGTTTAGACGAGGAAAGTATTTTGATACTGCAGAGACCAATGGCACATTTTAATGCAATTACTTTAGACGATGAGTATGTTGTTCATTTTGTGAGACCGGTAGATTATTTTAAAGGAATTAGTTTATACGCAGTAGGTATTTTCATAATTTAAGGACAGGTAACACATTTTAAAGAAATTACTTGAGACGCAGTAGGTATTTTCTTAATTTAGAGACCGGTAACACATTTTAAATAAATCACTTGAGACGCAGTAGGTATTTTCATAATTGTCGAGACCGGTAACACATTTTAAAAAAATTGGTTTAGACGAAGAAAGTATTTTGATACTGCAGAGACCGATGGCACATTTTAATGCAATTACTTTAGACGATGAGTATGTTTTTCATTTTGTGAGACCGGTAGATTATTTTTAAGAAATTAGTTTAGACGCAGTAGGTATTTTCTCAATTTAGAGACCGGTAACACATTTTAAATAAATTACTAGAGACGCAGTAGGTATTTTCATAATTGTCGAGACCGGTAACACATTTTAAAAAAATTGGTTTAGACGAAGAAAGTATTTTGATACTGCAGAGACCGATGGCACATTTTAATGCAATTACTTTAGACGATGAGTATGTTTTTCATTTTGTGAGACCGGTAGATTATTTTAAAGAAATTAGTTTAGACGCAGTAGGTATTTTCTCAATTTAGAGACCGGTAACACATTTTAAATAAATTACTTGAGACGCAGTAGGTATTTTCTTAATTTAGAGACCGGTAACACATTTTAAAGAAATTGGTTTAGACGAGGAAAGTATTTTGATACTGCAGAGACCAATGGCACATTTTAATGCAATTACTTTAGACGATGAGTATGTTGTTCATTTTGTAAGACCGGTAGATTATTTTAAAGAAATTAGTTTATACGCAGTAGGTATTTTCTCAATTTAGAGACCGGTAACACATTTTAAATAAATTACTTGAGACGCAGTAGGTATTTTCTTAATTTAGAGACCGGTAACACATTTTAAATAAATCACTTGAGACGCAGTAGGTGTTTTCATAATTGTTGAGACCGGTAACACATTTTAAAAAAATTGGTTTAGACGAAGAAAGTATTTTGATACTGCAGAGACCGATGGCACATTTTAATGCAATTACTTTAGACGATAAGTATGTTTTTCATTTTGTGAGACCGGTAGATTATTTTTAAGAAATTAGTTTAGACGCAGTAGGTATTTTCTCAATTTAGAGACCGGTAACACATTTTAAATAAATTACTAGAGACGCAGTAGGTATTTTCTTAATTTAGAGACCGGTAACACATTTTAAAGAAATTGGTTTAGACGAGGAAAGTATTTTGATACTGCAGAGACCAATGGCACATTTTAATGCAATTACTTTAGACGATGAGTATGTTGTTCATTTTGTGAGACCGGTAGATTATTTTAAAGGAATTAGTTTATACGCAGTAGGTATTTTCATAATTTAGAGACAGGTAACACATTTTAAATAAATTACTTGAGACGCAGTAGGTATTTTCTTAATTTAGAGACCGGTAACACATTTTAAAAAAATTGGTTTAGACGAAGAAAGTATTTTGATACTGCAGAGACCGATGGCACATTTTAATGCAATTACTTTAGACGATAAGTATGTTTTTCATTTTGTGAGACCGGTAGATTATTTTTAAGAAATTAGTTTAGACGCAGTAGGTATTTTCTCAATTTAGAGACCGGTAACACATTTTAAATAAATTACTAGAGACGCAGTAGGTATTTTCTTAATTTAGAGACCGGTAACACATTTTAAAGAAATTGGTTTAGACGAGGAAAGTATTTTGATACTGCAGAGACCAATGGCACATTTTAATGCAATTACTTTAGACGATGAGTATGTTGTTCATTTTGTGAGACCGGTAGATTATTTTAAAGGAATTAGTTTATACGCAGTAGGTATTTTCATAATTTAAGGACAGGTAACACATTTTAAATAAATTACTTGAGACGCAGTAGGTATTTTCTTAATTTAGAGACCGGTAACACATTTTAAAAAAATTGGTTTAGACGAAGAAAGTATTTTGATACTGCAGAGACCGATGGCACATTTTAATGCAATTACTTTAGACGATAAGTATGTTTTTCATTTTGTGAGACCGGTAGATTATTTTTAAGAAATTAGTTTAGACGCAGTAGG
>JAQOWT010000336.1:0-22264 GCA_030407085.1 Trichopria drosophilae
AAATATGTAGAAAATCGTCCATTCATTGGCATATCATTGGTATATTCACCCTATATTAAAATTGAAAATGAGCATTTTCAAAACTTCGACCCCGACCGCAGATCAGTCGAAGCACTGATAAATGAGCACGTCTTGTTCACACTGATGCTTAAAAAAACGCGGTTTAGTCGAGTTTTTGACAGGTCGGGTTGCAGGAAATAAATTTGTTTATATGTGGGATACTTCGGTTTCCGTTTTTTACGGCATTATCGTTGATTTTACGAAGAAATGAATAAAAGCTTTTTGTAGAGAATTCGATGTTCTATATTTTTTGTTTGAAACATTTTTTTGTACGATTTGTATTTTTTGTTAAAAAATGGAAAAACGTGTTTTTTGAGCGTTTTTTTGTTAGACCTCCCCATAATCTAGTATGCATCGTCTCCAAAAACTAATCAGATCTAAGTTTTGCCAAGAGAAATCCAAATCCGTTTGTACTTTATAAATTCGCCCGGCCAGACGCGAGATATCGCGTATAAAAAATTTTGCCCACGGACGGACGGACGGACGGACGGACGGACGTACAACCTAACGGACACCAATTTTTTTATTGTTGCTTTGGGTTCCTTAGGGTCTGAAACGTCGACATTTGATGAACAATTATAGGCCCGAAGTAACCAAATTCAATACTTCGTCCAGACATAGTCTGGGTCGAAGTTATACAAGAATATGTATTTACTGAAATCTACCTAACCGATTAGTGCATTCCGGCAGCTTGAGGGTAAACATGTAAGCCTAATGAGATTATGGGCGGCCAGACAGTTTCGGACGTTATTGCATAGTAACCCTATTTTGGGCGTTTATCAGTAAAACCGCTTCAAGGGTAGGATTGCAGGTATAATTAAGTCATATTCATTTTCATGGAATTTAGGTGATAGGAGAGGGGTTTCTGTTCTTAGTTTCTAAAACATGTAACGCCTAGTCAAGAAGGTCAGTCTTGTACCACTCGTCAAACAGTGCGTACATAATTTACGAACTCTGCCAAGTTCACTTTCACAACATCGTCGGAACTATTCCAGTCAGTACTTCGGGATTTGTCCAAGGATAGCAGTGCTTGTGTTCGTATATAGAGTTCGAACTTCGAAACCAGTTATAAAAATGATGGTGAGCATCGACGAAAAAGTTAACCCCGACATGCATAATACCATACAATTGCGATCGTGGATAGAGCTAGTTCGCGCAAAGCTGGTCAAGTTATCGGAAGAACCCAGGATCGATTATCGGGTAGTTGCAATGTTGCATCACTCATTTAGGACAGCTCACGAGGATTTCCGCAAACAGGAGAAGCCAGAACGTCAAAGAAGATCGGTAGAACGTCAGCGAGTTTCTCAAATCAACGGGCCAACCAGACAGCACCGAGTTCCCGACAGGCATTTGACATCTCCGTCATGGTACCCATCGCCCAGTAACGTAACAACTACATGGGCGATGAACGTAAAGCCTACGCTGATAAAAGAAATGTGAGCGAATTAAGTGGCGGCATGGATTCCAAGCGCAATGAGAGATTCAAAGGACAGTGGCGGATCCGGAAGATACTTAATATATTTTTAGGTTATAAGTCGCTAGGATCGAGCGAAACATTTCGCCGACTTAAGAAGATTTGTTCTATTCGTAGGAAAGAATGTTGAAATTAGATGTATAAAATAAATGAAATTGTAAATATCAAAATATGATGTAGTGTAATAATAACATGTAAGGCAGAACTGTAACAGTTTTAAGTAACATTTGTTCACAGTTATATTCATATCGTAGTTAGTGATAACAAATAAATAATTTATTCCCGTATTCAAACCAGTTTTAAATTTATTCCAATCCCATTTTATTTATTTTAGTTTCAGTATTGATACATGATGAATGGATTTTGAATATGTTGCATTGATCTCCCAACAAAGAAAAAGAATGCTATTCAAATTTGGTTAGTGTAAGCATATAAATGAATGAGAATTGCTTAAGTTCTTTGTTTTGATTTATACATTTGTCAATGTAATTGTGTAATGGTAATCGGTAATTTTTCGCACATTTTTCAGCGCGAAAAACGAGCACGTTCCGCATAGTAACTGAAAAACATTTTTCGAAAAAAAGCATGAAAATTACTATTCTAGTATAGGAATTTCAGGACAGACCTGCAGAGTAGTAAATATTATTATCGAGACTAGTAAAAATTAAAATGAAAATAGTAAATACTCGGGAGAAGCGTTACCTATTCCAGAATAGTAATAAATGTTAATTATTGTAATATTTATTTTTTAAAATAATAGCATGAGTATTATATTTGGTTTCTTGCTTTGTTTGGAAATATTGTCGATTTATATTAGTTTTCAGTTAAATTTATATTCGCAGAGTTTTTACCATCGCTCTTTATTTTATTCTCACATACATTCATACATAGAATACACCAATTTCGGACATTTTGACGCAATCGAGATAACGCATATAATCTATTACCGCGTTAATTACAACATACACTCTGTCGGAGATCTGAATGTATAGATATACTGATGAAACAAAAGTCTGATACTTGCAGATATTAAACAATTATATACAGCGCCACTATACGGTCCATTATGAAAGAACTAATAGAAAGTGGCGGGACTTTCAAATCGTGTTTTGTCTTACTTAAGCCATTTGAACTTTTTCATGAACGTAAGTTAACTGTTTGTAGCATGTACATTTTTGTTACAGCTGAAACTGGGTACTCTATGGTTTTCGGGGTCGCTGATCACGAATCAGGCCGCAGATTTGCAAAATTCAAGATGGACGATCCATTAAGGCGAAACTAAATTGCATAGTGTTTTCAGTTTTTTTTTACAGTATGACCATTTTAGGCTCTATGTCGCTCAAATCTTTTTTAATGGAACACTGGATGCTCCTCTATTCAAAATTTCAATTAGCATTATAATATACTATATAATTAGTTATAAACAATTAATAATAACAAATTATATTTGGTACTGAGGCATTTTCGAGGTTACTGATTACGAATTCAGTTTAAAATATTGAAAATTCAATATGGCAGTTCAAATATGGGAAGGGGAGTGCAAGTCGCTCAAGATTTCACAGGAGAAATATGAAACTAGTGCTTCCCCATGTCGACGTCGTTAGTTCAGTGTCATACTAAGATGGATTATCAGTTGCACTACTAAACACTTTATGACGCTGAAATTATAATTAACGACTTTGAAGGTCCTTGTAAAAAAAGTTAGCACTTATCTGGTAATTATCGAATAGTTTGTCAGCCATATTGAACATGCTATTTTGAATTTGGTAAATATGACTTGAGACGTAATCAGTAATTATGAAAATCCTCACCGACAAGCACTCATTTGCTAATTTTTTAAAGTTTTGGCCGCAATGTTATGGATATGCCATTTCGCATTTTTAAATTCACAGTCGTAATCAGAAACTCGAAAAACCCTCGAGAGACGAATATCATGATTCGAGTGAGTTTTTAGATTTCTATACGCCATGTTGGATTCGTCATTTTGAATTTTCAAATTCTGAGTTCAGAATTGTAATCAGTGACTTCGAAAACTATAAGATGTCCATTAATATAAATAATCCGCTCAAAAGAAAAATGTGCCCCTGCAAGGGTTAAGTAGCTAAAACAAATAAGAAAGTGGTTACTTGAATGAAATTTGGGAGTTAATGGACTACGTCTTCAAAACTGATGTCAGTTTGACTAGATATTTTCATAAGTTAATTACTAACTATTAACTGAAATAAAAAAAGTTGCCCAACAAAAAATGTAGTATCTTTTACTACTCTCCCCTCAACTATTTGTTAGGTAAATGTTTTGCATTTTGCGCATTAGGTGTTAATTTATAGTTATTTATTTATGAGGTGTACGCTGTTACATTTACCGAAAAATTAGAATTTAATTAACCCATTAAGTCCTGAATGGACGTTTTTTCACTACAATTTTCAACGGTTGTATTTAGTGTGAAAAGAGGCTCTAAAAAATTTGAAAGAAGACATATCTGACGTAAAATTAACTGAACTTTCAGAATCTGTTATTACATTTTTCAGAAAATGCAACCGTGAAAAACTATATTCGATTTTTTCAAAAAAATCATGCATTTTTCAAATGAATTTTTTTTTCATTTCGTCTTTTCACATTGAAATTGTTTCAGAATTCCTCTAAACGGCAAAGAAATCGTGTCCTCGAGACTTAAACTTTAAGATGTGCCTATGTCCATTTTGAAAATAAAGGTAAAAGCATTCAAAATGGCGGCCCAAACAAAAAAAAATTAGCGAAAAATTCAGGAATTTTTTATTCAAAGACGATCGACTTTAGGAAAAAATGTTACAGAACTAAAAGTTCTTACAATTATTCAAATTTTGGTTGAATACATGTTTTGCAATGATGATAATGCTATTATACAATTTCAGGAAGTGGAAGCGCTAGGTCGAGCAATTGAAGACATTACATCAGACTGTCTGAAATTACTTAAAGTAAGGAAAAATTATGGCCCCCCAGGTGTTTTTCGTATTGATTTGATTGGTAGTAGAGGATCTGGACGTGCGACTATAGCTAATCATATTGCCAAAGAATTAAATATTAAACACGGTAAGTTCTATGGAAAAAATGTCTTACTAAAATACTGTTATACCCACAATTGAGTAAACGATTGTATGAAACGTTCGCGAATATAAGTATTTTTGGCGCTGAAGTAGAATCTAGTACACTGTTAAATTTGGCGAGAGTATGGTGAAAGATAATACCATAGATAAAGGAGATAGTTAAATATGATGTAATTATATTTAATTTACTCTGATGTTATTGTCTATTATATAACTTGTGCATATTAAGTATTTCTCGAATTATTGTTTGAATCGTGATGTTATATTTGGAGATATTTTAAAACCGTTTCTCCTAATGATTTATTTTCTTTCCATTTTATGCTTAGATTAATGAGTATGAAGAAAACGTGGAAGAAATGAAAAAATATGCTGGCATGACAGTGCAAATAATAAATGGTAATTCTTCTGAAAGAATCGTAAAAGAAGAAGTGCTAAGTTTCTTGATGCAAGGTCCACCAGCTGCGTCACCCAGAGTTCCACGTCCTCCAGTGGAAGTTAGACCAGAAGACATGAATATGATCCAGATACTGCACCGGATATACGACTTTTGGATGATATTCGTTTACATGAACCAATTTTGCCTTTAATATAATTTATATAGATACTTTTTGAATTACATTATGTTATATTCAATACAATGATACTAATTGGCATAAATTCTTAAGTTTTGTTAATCAATTTTTCTCGTTGGAGAAGCCAATGACAATATATTGGGTAGTTCAAGGTTTCCGAACTTTGGCTTTATGCAACGCAAAATGTCTTGTTTTTAGCAGAATGATCGGTGACGAATTAATGAATCCATAAATTGTTGTTTAAATCGTTATGTTGTTGTGTTATAGTACATAAGAGGATGTTCGTAACAAACATTAAAATCTTAGCAAAACCTCGAGTGACTCTAAGAGACTTCTCGATTGGTCTATTCATCCGCCAAACCAACAAACGCTACACAGAAAGAACGAGTCTTGGGAAAACCAACGAATTGGTTGCCCTGCTTAAAAAACGGGTAGGAATGGACGCATATGGATGTTATCCGAAATTCGATCATTTCTATCCATTCCAATCCGTTTCTATCCAATACACTGATATTTATACGAAAATATCCGTAAAAAGTATTACAACTTAATCCAATTTTGTAAGAATCTATAAAAACCAATAAGTTCATTCATTTTCATCCGACCTAACGGATACACATTCTTTCCACTTTAATCCAAAGACTCAATCTTATCCGTTTCTGTCCACTAATCATATACAGATCCTATCCAATCTAGTCCACTGTATCATCCGAAACTGAAATGTGCAATTCTATCAATTCCTATATATAAATATACAGGGTCATCGAAAAGTAACGGACCCCCCTAATATCTTCAGTTAGAATGCACTTAGGAGAAAATGTCCAATCGCAAAGTTGTATGGTTTCAAGCGGGGAGTAAGATGATGACCTTGACTTTGACCTTGACCATGTCCTTCAAGGTCATTTCAAGGTCAATCTTATTTTTTTAAATAGAACCCCCTACATTTTATTGCACATTCTTATAGCTTATATCGAGAGCTTTCCAAAACACTATAATAAAATATTTTTTTATTAAGTACTTTTTGAGTTATAAAGGTTTGAAGTTAACAATTTTTTGACACAAAATGTAGAATATCTTGTAAAATATTATTTAGTTTTCAGTAATCATAACCTTAATACTTTTGTGCGCGGAATAATGAGACCAATTAATTGGTTTAAAGAAAATACATTAATCGGATCCCCCTAATATTTTCAGTAAGAATGCATTTTGGAAAAATGTCGCACACCACTTAACAAATTGTTAACTTCAAACCTTTATAACTCAAAAAGTACTTAATAAAAAAATATTTTATTATAGTGTTTTGGGAAGCTATCGAGATAAGCTATAAGAATATGCAATAAAATGTAGGGGGTTCATTTTAAAAAATAAGATTGACCTTAAAATGACCTTGAAGGACATGGTCAAGGTCAAAGACAAGGTCATCATCTTACTCCCCGCTTGAAACCATACAACTTTGCTATTGGACATTTTCTCCGAAGTGCATTCTAACTGAAGATATTAGGGGGGTCCGATAATTTTCGATGACCCTGTATGTATGTATGTATGTATATATATATATATATATATATATATATACAGGGTGTCCGAAAAGTATGGAAACACTCAAATATCTCGGAAAATCGACATCGAATCGAAAAAGTAAAAATACACGTATTCAATGGTTTCAAGAGAGCTATCCAGTGACACCTAACACAACCCCCCACCCCCGCCCGCTGGGGGTGATAGAGGGGGTAACTTAAAAATTTTAAATGGGAACCCCCAATTTTTATTGCAGATTTTGCTTCCTCAGAAAAAGTTACGTAAATTTTGCCTACCATTATAATTGTTTTTGTTGACAGATGGCGCTGTAATCAACGAAATTAAAAAATTATTCTAAAAAGTTTTAAAAATCTCGCGAAAAACACAACGGATCAAAAAAGTAAAAACACACGTATTCAATGGTTTCAAGAGAGCTATCCAGTGACACCTAACACAACCCCCCACCCCCACCCGCTGGGGGTGATAGAGGGGGTAACTTCAAAATTTTAAATGGGAACCCCCAATTTTTATTGCAGATTTTGCTTCCTCAGAAAAAGTTACGTAAATTTTGCCTACCATTATAATTGTTTTTGTTGACAGATGGCGCTGTAATCAACGAAATTAAAAAATTATTCTAAAAAGTTTTAAAAATCTCGCGAAAAACACAACGGATCAAAAAAGTAAAAACACACGTATTTAATGGTTTCAAGAGAGCTATCCAGTGACACCTAACACGACCCCCCACCCCCACAGGCTGGGGTGATGGAGGGGGAAACTTAAAAATTTTAAATGGGAACTCCCAAATTTTATTGCAGATTTCTCTTCTTCAGAAAAAGTTACGTAAATTTTACCTATTATAATTATTTTTGTTAACAGATGGAGCTGCAATCTGCGAAATTAAAAAATTACTAAAAAATATTTAACTTGACGTACATGGAATAGCATACCACGTTTTCAGAATTTTAAATAACGTCTTTTGCCTTTAAATATTTCTAGTTTACCGATTCTCACCGCGAGGAGGTAGACGATTTTGAGAATCTTCTGTTTTACTTTTTTTTTTATTTGATTTCTGTTTTTTACCTTTTTTTTATTCTTCACTATTAAATTTTTTTATGTTTTTTTTTAATGTATTTGCTTACCTTTTCTTCCAGATATTAAAATTCTTTATTCGCTCCCCCCTTGTAATTGTGCATACAAAGTTTTTGACAGAAAAATGAAGAATCGACATCCTTATTCTACGAGGAAGTGAATGTCGTGTATCCGAATAGCGTAAATGGTGACCAAATCCGCATATGGTGTTATGGCTTTCTTGCATGACTGTGATTTTGTATACTTGTGTGAAAGTACTATAGGTATCGCTTGCGGAAACCCATTGCATACACTCGGTCGATTTTTTCAACTGCCAGTGTTACAGAGAAAGTAGTCAATAATCGGACATCGTCAGCGTCCAAATCAAAACAGCACGTCTTAGTATTAGTTAAGCTCTATTGTTTGAATGAGTCAAGGTCTCGGTTATTTTTCAGCTTTGTGAAAATTACACATGCGAGCGTCACTCTTGTCGAAAACTTGGTCAAATTCGTACCGCAAAAAATCGCAATTCTCTTCGTTCTCGCTATTTGATACTTAATGTAATGTTTCTCTAACATTTGAATTTCTTCTAATTTTTTATATTTCTTTTATTTCTTCATTCTTTGCTTCATATTTCTTCCATTTCGATACATTCTGTATTCTGCCTCCTGTTGTAATTTGGCATACTATGTCTTTGACACAAAAAGAAAGGATCGAAATCCTTATTCTGCGAGGATGCGGCGATAAAAAAAGAACATACGAACAAGTCGTCCGCCAATTTAATGATACCCATCCTGATCGTCTACCTATTTGCAAATCAACTGTTTGTAAGACTGTTTCTCGGTTTCAAGATACTGGCTCTGTCAATGATCGACCAAAATCAGGAAGACCAAAAACGTCCACGAACGAAGACAACAGTTTAGCGGTCTGTGCAAGTGTCGTTGAGGACGTCCATACTTCGGTAAGAAAGATTGCGCAAGCCACTGGTATCGGCAAATCGTCTGTCCATGAAATATTAAAAGCAAATAAGTTCCATCCATATAAAATAAAATATGTACAAGAACTTTCGGAAGATGACTTCGATCGGAGATTAGAATTTTGTGAGGAAATGATGAGACGTTGTGACGAAAATGAATTATTTCCTTTCTGGATATGCTTCTCTGATGAAGCTACGTTTCAGTTGAGTGGAGAAGTTAATAGGCACAACCTACGATATTGGTCGGACGAAAATCCTCATTGGATGAGAGATACTCACACACAACATCCACAGAAAATCAATGTTTGGGCTGGCATTTTGTGCAATCAAATTGTTGGGCCTTTCTTCGTTGAAGAGAATTTCACGGCTGAAAGGTACTGTAATTTGTTAAATAACCAGATTATACCGGCAATACGAAATATTGCTGGTATAGCGTTTGATAATGTCTGGTTTCAACAGGATGGAGCTCCTTGTCATTTTGGTTTGATTGTACGCAATCTATTAAATAATATTTTCCCCCGACGTTGGATTGGTAGGAGGGGTTCGATCGAGTGGCCACCGAGGTCACCTGATCTAACTCCTCTGGACTATTTTTACTGGGGTTTCTTGAAGAACAAGGTCTACGAAACGAAACCAAAAGACATTGATGAGTTGAAAGAAAAAATAATTCAAGGTTCTAATACAGTATCTCAAGAAATGCTGCAAAAAGTTTATGATAACTTCTATGCACGATTGGGATATTGTCAAGTTGCTGAAGGACTTCAATTCGAACATCTTATAAATTAGTGGGCATAGACATGTTAAAAATCCAGTAAAGAAAATAGAAGCGAAGGAAAATTTAAACTTTAAAATAGAAAAAAAATTAAAAAAATAAAAAAAAAACAAATAAAAGGTAAAAACAAAAAAAAAATATACAAAAATAAAAAAAAAAGATTCTCAAAATCGTCTACCTCCTCGCGGTAAGAATCGGTGAACTTTGAAATATTTAAAGGCAAAAGACGTCATTTAAAATTTTGGAAACGTGGTCCGCTATTCCAGGTACGTGGTTCGCTGATTGCAGCTCCATCTGTTAACAAAAATAATTATAATAGGTAAAATTTACGTAACTTTTTCTGAAGAAGAGAAATCTGCAATAAAATTTGGGAGTTCCCATTTAAAATTTTTAAGTTTCCCCCTCCATCACCCCCAGCCTGTGGGGGTGGGGGGTCGTGTTAGGTGTCACTGGATAGCTCTCTTGAAACCATTAAATACGTGTGTTTTTACTTTTTTGATCCGTTGTGTTTTTCGCAAGATTTTTAAAACTTTTTAGAATAATTTTTTAATTTCGTTGATTACAGCGCCATCTGTCAACAAAAACAATTATAATGGTAGGCAAAATTTACGTAACTTTTTCTGAGGAAGCAAAATCTGCAATAAAAATTGGGGGTTCCCATTTAAAATTTTTAAGTTACCCCCTCTATCACCCCCAGCGGGTGGGGGTGGGGGGTTGTGTTAGGTGTCACTGGATAGCTCTCTTGAAACCATTGAATACGTGTATTTTTACTTTTACGATTCGATGTCGATTTTCCGAGATATTTGAGTGTTTCCATACTTTTCGGACACCCTGTATATATATATATATATATATATATATATATATATATATATATATATATATATATATATATATATATGCGAGTATGGGTCACTCCGGGGAGAGCTATACAAAGTGGCTATTTCGAGGACATGTCCTCAAATCCACAATGAGGGCAGCCCCCCCCCCCTTACACAATCCTAACCCAACCTCTACAGAACCTTGCCTAGACCTATAGGTTTTGTCTTAACTAGTTTCTGAGTTATATTCGTATATTGAACTATACATTTAAATGTCCCCGAAGTACCATGGTTTCAAAGTGTACACTTTTTATCTATATTTGTTGTAAGGTATGGACCCTTAAGTTTTTACAAAAATGAGTGGAATGTGGTTGGGAGCGCAATTCACCTCATCATCTAAATAGTGACCTCATTAAGACTTCATCCAAGACAATAAAATCACTAAAACTATGAAATTCAATATCTTTTGGTATGCGATTAATATTTGAAGAGGAATATGATCTAGGAAAATAATCTGCTAATAAATTAGAAATCTCCATTGGATTGTTTGCGGATTTACATTGAAAACATATGTTCTCAGTTATTGAATTATCAGATTTAATTTTCGTAACATAAGTCTACAATGACTTCATATCAATCCTCACATTATAATCAACTTTAGCCAGATAC
Organism: Trichopria drosophilae; assembly: GCA_030407085.1. Lineage (NCBI taxonomy): Eukaryota > Metazoa > Arthropoda > Insecta > Hymenoptera > Diapriidae > Trichopria > Trichopria drosophilae. Next base: position 11,014 of record JAQOWT010000336.1, read on the forward strand.
TATTATTAATTATACTTACAAAGTCTAATACACGAGGCCATCAATTGTTTACATAAAATATAAGGAGTAACGTCATCAGAGTTTTACCATCGGCAATGAGCGATCTTCTTTTCTTTCCTAAGTTTATTCAAACGCATATCAAACCTAACCGGAAAAGCAAAATTAGATTTACTTTTGGAAATGAATTTGGTAACAATTTCATTTCAACCGATGAATATAACGTATCATTAGATTATTCAGGAAACAAAAGATGTGAAGAAAATCCCAAATCAAAAGTAGTACAATGAATCTACGTCGAAACGTCGGAATTTGATGAAAAACTATAGGGCAATTTTTTTGCCGAGGTGACCAAATTCAATACTTTTTCAGACAATAGTCATAGGCATTTTAAACCAGTTTTTATGGCATTATCATTGAATTAGGAAGAAAATACATCAAACGTTTTTTGTAGAGAAAATCATGCTCTATCTTGAATAAAAGAATAACCCACTTATATGTGGAGGATCCAAGGAGGTACACGAGTAAGATGAAGAAATGTTCGAACAGGTCATCTTCAACTGTCAAAAAGACATAAAGACTTTTAATTCTACTAGATCAGCAGGACATCTTAACGATTCCCAAGCGCGTTGAGAGTTGCACCAGTTTCTTTGTTTTGAAGACAATTGCTCATAGAAAGCCGGGACCAGCATACAGGATCCATTTTCCTCCGCATCTTTTCATGATTGGCCTTGCTCGATGTTTTCGAAGTACGTGTAGGACATACAGCATATGCAGATAAAATCTCTTATTGCATTTACTGCACCTATATACAATATGCCTTTTAAATATTTCTTTGGAAGCAGTCATGTTTTCTTCATAGTTTTCACGATTTCTGGAAATAATAAATGAAGCAAATTAGATTACAGTGTAACGAAAAGTATGTAGAGGAATATATTATTAAGAACGTTTTATATTAACCAAGTAACAATTTCTACACTTCAAACTGTAAAGTGTCACGTCCGGGATTTGACGTAACACAAGGAAAGGGATGTTCTTCTTAATCATCCTAAGTATTAGGTATTAGGAAGCTCAAGAGAAGGAAAGGAGATAATAATAAAAGTATGGATATTAAGATTGTAATATATGTAATTCAATTTATTAACGAGGCTAAATTACTTGCCTCGGGACAGTCAACCGTGAGTTTGAATTTGGGTTTTAAGATTCGGGATCGTAATTTAAAACTGGAGGGCAAAAGGGACATTTGAAAAACATGGGTTTTTTCGACGATAAAGGGGAATATTTTGGGTTTAGGTAGCATGAGCAACCTAAACATTTCGGGACTAGGGACCGTTGTGGGACAACATTGCAGTATTGTCATGTTGTCATGTATTTTGTCGGGCTAGGGAAAAGAATTTGGGATAATTTTTGCGGGGCGGAAAGTGCACTGATACTTACACGTTGGGTTGGATTGAAGACCGAGTAGGAGTTTCAATAATTTACATGTAAAAAAATAATTTACATAAAAATTAACGTTGAGCCGAACTGTTACTGTTTGCAAGAAACCACAATATTAATAACAATGTGAATGTACTAAGTCTCTGGTACCTACCTTCAGAATCAAATGGTCCGATGATCTGGATACAGTTGCAAGCTTGGCACAAATATTCACAAGTACGACTTTGGCACAACTTTCTCCTTCGACTCGTCTGAAGAAACTAACGAGACCTTCTTTTTATAATAAACTTACCATGGGATAGAAAAACTTTCGTCATTTTCCCCCACTTGCGTGCATGCAGAAATTAGAGAAAGGAGAAAGGGCAAGTGCATACTGCAGGTAGACAGAAGGGTCCGTTTTGGAATACTTAACTAACCTTGTTTGGCCACATATTGAACCCAATATCTCAGAAAGGTTGGAAAACCCAGAAACATTTTACCTTCAACGCTCTAACAATGTCTCAACTGTTATCTTAAGACCGTCATTCTGTAAGATTATAAAGAACAGACGAAGGTACGTCCCAAACCCCGTCTGGGTAGGTCTTAACCTTACACTTATCTGTCTGAATGTTATCAGGGGCACGGATTCTACAGTAGGTGACATCACTGAGTATTCGACCTATTTTTAAATTAGCAACACATGGTCTAGACATATTCCTGGTATAATTCCAGTAAATTTATACCTTTCAAATACCATATAATGCAATGGTTTTGTATTGTTGTACACGAATTCGACAACGAATAACCAAATTAATTTTTCCAAGTGTAAAAGGAGTGCAGTCGAATTGTAGAAATATTTTTTGGATATATTTCGATTTCGTATCTAGATGGGAAATGAACAAACTACAGGAACTTTTTTTCTTCTAATGTTATTGACTATTACAGTAAAAGTTCTCTTAAATATATGGTGTTCTGTACAAAGTAAATACAAATGGCGTGGTGCCTCGCTCGCTCAGAAACTTCGACCCAGTAGAGAGTCGGCTATTCCTTAATACTCATTTGTTTACTAACAGCTTTCAATTATATTATAAAATTATATTGATATTTGGGGGTCCAATCATATTTAGGTCCAAGTGGCTTCGATAGATATGTCACAACAATATAGTGTTTCTTATATGTATGAAAATTGAAAATGAGCATTTTCAAAACTTCGACCCCGACAACAGGCCAGCCGAAGTATTAATAAATAAAAGTTGCAAAACACTTACTTCATGCACTTGTATTCTAATAGACTATACGATGCATTATACATGTTTACTGTGTTTTACTAACTACTGTCTGTATTATTATGATATTATATAAACAATATATATACATATAATTCGCCAAAGGTATCTTGAAAGTGTCGAAAAGATCTATGACGGATATCTTATAGATATCTATAAGACATCTTTTATATATATCGAAATAGTTATTTTCGTATCAAGCGCGTAAAAGAACTTTGCGCCCGTAGGTGGTCACCGCGCCCGACGGGCTGGCAAAGACTACCCCTGGGGGGTAGGGGGTCGAACGTCGAAATTTGATTAAAAAGAATAGGGTAATTTTTTTGCCGCGATTGCCAAATTCAATACTTTTTCAGACAATAGTCATAAATATTTTAAACCAGTTTTTATGGCATTATCGTTGACATTAGAAAGAAAATGCATACAATCTTTTTTGTAGAGAATTTTATGCTCCATCTTTTTTGTTTGAAACATTTTTTAATAAAATTTGTATTTTTCAAAATAAATGCAAAAAACTACGAAGTAACTTATTTGGGGCTAATTTTTGTTAGCAATGGACGTATGGATCTGCGCCAAAATCTAATCAGATCTAAGTTATGTCAAGACGCGTATTAGACAAAAATTTATGTCAATACGCTTATCCGTTCGAGAGTTATCGCGAGACAAAAAAAACGGGACGTACGGACGTACGGACGTACAAGATCACGGACACAAATTTTGTTATTGTTTATTTGGGTTCCTTAGGGTCTGAAACGTCGACATTTGATGAAAAACTATATGGTAATTTTCTTGCCCGAAGTGACAAAATTCAATACTACGTCCAGACTTAGTCTGGGTCGAAGTATATATATTAAGGGATAAGAATAACGTAAAATTAAACTACATTACATAAACAACAGAGAATATTGAAATTAAGAAAAAATGTTCAAACAAAAAGTTGCGGCCCTGTGATTGACTACTTTCCGAATTGTTTGCATCTCTGGTATGTAGACTTTTAATTGTGCGGAGAGAGCGGTATAAGACCGCTATGCATGAGACAAACAAGCCATCAATACAATTGCAACGAACGAATTGTTTATGCGACAGAATGATATACCATAAGGGAAAACACCGAAAGCTCTATCGCATACGGTAATACCGTGTATCCGTGATAAAAATCACAAATTAGGTGTTTAAATAGCGCCTATCAAAATGAAAATTTTGAATTGATGGGTGGATCCTGAGGGCAGTGGGAAAATCTATGGAGATTTTCCTGCTTGCCTCTGTTCTTTCAAAATTTCAGTACGCTTCTGGCAAGTAAAGCGACGGGAGCAGCATACGTGTATTGCGACTGGGTAAATTAGTTGGTGTTATTGTGTGATTACTGCAGGTGAAGTGGAGTGGAGCGTTCCAGAGGGGAGAAAAATCAAGATCCAGACAGGCCTAGGGAAAGTGGGTAAAAAAAAAAGGTAGGATATTTATGGCGACAGAGAGAGAGAGAGAGAGAGAGAGAGAGAGAGAGAGAGAGAGAGAGAGGGAGAGAGAGAGAAATTCACATAATTAAAAGAAATGCGAAACATTTATGGAAAATTTTTAGTTACGTGTGAGGTTGCACGGGTCACTCGAGTTGGCGTGTAATGCCCCAGATATATAATTAACATATATAATGGTTTAATACTTTTAACCATAAATTTTGTTTAAGATTATATTCAATCAAAACTATATTTATTCAAAATTAGTATTTAAAATTTAAATAATTAATAAATAAAAAATTCTTTTTAAAAACCACGTTTTTATAAATGGACTAAAAAGGATAAAATAATTTTTCCCATCCACACAGGTCACTAATACCATGCCGAAATAAATACGCAATAATTTTTCATTTTATTAGGAAATAAAATATTTTTAAGACTTAAAATGGAAAACGTGGGGCGTAATAGAGGTAACAGAAATGACTCCTTCTTGAAACCTCCTCGACGAACAATAACAAATGAGAAACTTATGCTTAAATGAACAATATGACACGCCAGTTTAGACATGATAGTCAACTCGACTATACATAACTACGATTTTATAATATTAATGTACTTACAGGAATATTTCGTGTTTGCTGGACTACACATTATCGCTTGGACAGCAGATATTGCTGGGCGCGCGGGCCTAATTCATTTCAATGTACAGCAAGATCTCCATTGATGGGCCTTCTCTTTAGCGGCGCATTCTGTTGAGCGGCCAGATGCCGTTCTCTTTTTGGGCGACCGTGTGCCTCCCCGACCCCACACTCTTACCTTTTCTTTGTTCATTTTTTCTTTGCCAACATTTATCTTTGCCAAAAATATTGTTCCATTAATGCCTGGGCGTACCTTCGGTTACTTGATTCCAAGCAGCTAAAATGGCCTGACAGTACAACACGAGGTTCCTTATTTTAAAATACTGTAATTTTATCTTTCGTGTCTGTAGCAGTCAACAATAGTTCTCGTATAAAATTTGCCTTATGAAACCGATTCATTGCTACGATAACGCCTTGGTCCATTGGTTGTATTGTCACGTCCAGCGAAAAAGGACTACGTTGTGAGGAAAACAACGAATGATTAAAAATTGAATCCGTCCCTCTTACCTTGGGACGACCGGGTTAGGGAAAAATTGTGGAATAAAACAATTGGAAAATTATTTCTATTCAAACAACAATATATTTATTTTTATGATAATAATTATAATTTCAGTTGATTATGAGTTCGTTGGGAGGACGACTTAAGAAATGGAGAAAAGTTGGAAGGCATTAATATTGGAGACGACCTCTTAGTGGTACCTCGGACATTATCCGGCATCCACGGTCAGAGATCGTTGGAAAGAAGAGTTGTAAGGATTTAAAGAGGAAAACGATCTCCTAGTGGTACCTCGGATATTGTCCGGCATCCACGGTCAGAGATCGTTGGAAAGAAAAGTGGTAAAGGATTTAAAGAGGAAAACGATCTCCTAGTGGTACCTCGGATATTGTCCGGCATCCACGGTCAGAGATCGTTGGAAAGAAAAGTTGTAAAGGATTTAAAGAGGAAAACGGTCTCCTAGTGGTACCTCGGATATTGTCCGGCATCCACGGTCAGAGATCGTTGGAAAGTAAAATAAGGTTTGGAAGAGGAAAAGAAGAAAGGCAGTTCTCTTTGAAGAATGAAATATAAAATTTGTCTTACCGAATTTTAGAATTTTTAGTTGAAAATAGAGAAGAGACGAGTAAAGAAGAACTGGCTTTTCTTTTCCAGGGCTCAAACTCGTCGACTCGGTTGCGAGTTCGAGTTTTCCCCTTCTTTACATTTTAAGGTTTTACATTGGTGGAGGTGGAAGAACTGTGTCTTAGATTGGATAAATGGGAAGAAAATGGGCGGACCTAATGCCCTAGGAAAATGAAAGGAAAGATAGCTCTGTCATTCCTCCCACCTAACGATCTCCGATTTGTTATTAATAACTACATCTGTAATAAATGATAATTGTAGACGCACTGGTCGCAAATATTATTATATGTAAAAATAAGAAAGTAATATTATTAATAATTCTAATTATAATTCTATTTGAATTAACGCAGCGCAACGCTCGCAAGTATTATAGTAATATATATGTAAAATAGGATAATATTATTAATATAATTTGTTGAGTTAGTAATTCTGATTATAATTCCATTCCAATTAACACAGCGCAACGCTCGCAAAATATTGTAGTAATATATATGTATAATAGGATAATATTATTAATATAATTTGTTGAGTCAATAATTCTAGTTATAATTCCATTCAAATTAACTCAGCGCAACGCTCGCAAATATTATAGTATATAATTAGGTGACTTGATAAACCTAATTATAATTCCAGGCAGCGCAACGCTCGCAAATATATTATAGTAATATATATATATATATATGTGTGTGTATAACAGGATAATATTATTTTTATAATTAGTTGAATTAAGAATCCTAATTATGGTTTCATACGAATTAACGCGGCGCATATATTATATTAACAATTTCGTTTTCTTTCTTTGATCTTCGAGAAGTTTATTTTAAGTTTTAAACGATAGCTATGACGCCAAGGGTTCTTTGTCGCTTGGTCTAGTCCGTCTTAATCGGTACTAGTATCATAAACTTCTCGTTTTTCTATGTGGGAAAGTCCAACATGGGCTGCTGGTGTAAATAGAACGTGTGTTTTATGGTTGCATGTGTGTCTAGCTGAAACATTGCAGATGTCGAAAACAAGTTTACCAGCCCATGTTACACCTCCCCCCTTTAAGATTGATTTCGGGGAAGTTATTTACCAGAAATAAATCTCGAATATAAGCTAGACTGTACTAATGTAGCAATTTCGTTTGTTTTATTATTTAAAAATTAATTTATTAATAGTTTTGGAACAATTAGTGGTACTAAAATTATTTATAACTAATTCTTATGGTTATTACGCTACAGATTATCTTATAGTCCGTTATTCATGTTACCCGGTGCACCTTAGCCTTTCTTGACTGTGCCATTAATTAGTCACTCACTTGCTAGTCCACTCACTGTGTTTATATTCACTCTAATTATCATAACTTTAGTCAATTAAAATGTGAAGTTCTTTATTAACCATCTTACGAAAGTCCATATGGTCTGGATATTTCCGACGCGGGGGTAGCGGCAGATTGTATAATTACCCCATCTAACTGATCACTTGGATATAAAGCTCTGGTTTCTTCCCTTGGTTCCTTAGGAGCTGTGGAATCGGTTTCTCTTGTTTTGGATGATGATCGTAGATGTAATAGAACGTTGGATACTGAATCCATGACAGCACCCAATAAGTATAGAGACCAACCAAACGCCCTTTGCAAAGCGAATAAATGTATCGCGGTATCTATTAAGAATTTTAGGATCTTGGCAATTAAGATGATGCCTAAAAAGCCGGCGCTGTAAGTTCCGAAGTTACTGAAACCTAACCAAAGACGGTTCCAGGTTGAGTCTGCTATTCGTTGCAACGTTTCCGTATCCAATAGACCTCCAACTGATAACCCTGCCGAGTTATCGCCTTCGCCCCTGACGGTACGTATCAGATGATTCACGATGGCCGGTTGTTCAAAAGGACTCATAATGTAGTCCCTTAATCTATCTAAATCTTCCGAAGTGTATATTCCTTGGCGAGCGAGATTTCCAGGGCTCTGGTATTTCCACGTGTCTCTAGATTGCGGAGACATGATGTGTGGGGCTCGACTTTCAACTAACGTTGGGAATACCTTGAACCACAGTCCTTCTAGTTGAAACATTTGTGGTAATACATTGTTGCAAGGCACTTCATACCCTACGGATTTTAGAATATGAGTTCGTGGGGTGCGGAACATTAAAGTTTCTCCCTTATACACTGGTAACTCGTTATAACACTTTTCTGTCGTAGCGCGTCTAACTTCGACCACTACGCATTTAATGAGTCGGATGACTTCTCCGGTGGTTATTGCCATGTATCCTGGCCCCCTTTTATATGTGTAGGCAAACTCCTCAGGTTTAACGATTGCAAGTGCTTGAGCGTTCCTTAGAAGATCTTGTTCTAGGGCACAACGGTGCAGCAAGATGTCTCGGTAAAGATTAGTCACTTGAGTTTTTACGTGTTTTTCTACATATATAAATTTACTATTTACATATGCGAAAAGATCCATGTCGTGAGTTCGCGGTGGAGCAGGAGAGTTAAAGAATCGTTCCTTTTGTCCTTCTAAGATGAACAATTTAGGATGCTCTGTTTTTATTATATTATAACCGCATAGTGTTTTTGAACCGCCCACTGCTAATGCGAAAGTAAGATCTTGACTGATAACAGTGTATATGGTTTCCGCGAAAGTATTGGACACGTCCACCAGTTTAGAGGCGGGACCCTGATATAAAACTCCGTATCTGTTGAATTTACAAGAGTCCGTGGGAATGTTGTCCCAAAATGCTGTGCTACCAAAAGAGTCTAGACACATTCCACGATCAATAGGATATCGAGTGCCGGTGTTCAATATCACTTGATTTGACTGTAGATGCGTTTGAGCATCGTAATCAGAGAGGGTGATTTTAACCCGAGCTTGCACGATGACATCGTCCCAAGAACCATATGGATCGGTATAATGAGTACCCTGGCATTTTGCGTCGAAACCAACTCGACCTGCGAGACCAGTGCTGAATCCAGTAGTACCATTTTTCTTCAGTCCGTCCAAGATGGTGGAACCAAAGACGAGACGTCCACTTTCATGCATTCGGTTGCATTCTTCACGACTAACATCTTTCACGTATTCAGCGATACCCTGGGCTACGGCGGAACTGTGACTGTGCATCCCGCAGTGAGTGACTTCACGAAATACGTCTATTCTACAAGTTCTGATGTGGACGTTCCCATAGTTGAGAATTTGTAGTAATTGTATATAGACGGCGGTTTTATCCACCCGAGGTTCAGGTATATCGCAGTCTCCAATTTGAGTCAGCGATATTACCGTCATGTTAGCATTAGGCGTGCCACAATCGTATGCTATTAATCCGTGGACACGAGGATTCATTACCACGATGAGTGAGCTGACTAAAATTGGCAAGAAAGACATTGTTGATGTTCTTGAAGATCTCTTGATCGACTGGTTTCGCATTGTGCACTAAAAGATACAATTTTCTATTTACTACGTAACAACAAGGAATTACATATACATATATTTAATCTAAATTTATAAATGGTGAAAAATACGTAAATATAACAACTAAACATTCGAGTGATATAATAATCTTAATGAATACGTACGTCTGTCTGTTAGTGTTATTAATCGTCATTTTGAAGTCATATATATGTCTAATGTTATCAATTAATTCGTAAGTGCGTTGTATCTTGTATGTCTCTTTATCCATAATTATTCCGATCTATGCAAGCTTCCTTCGAATAGGCTTTTAGTCAGGTGATATTTAATTTAGTCGGTGACCGCACTTGGGGCAGAATTTGCAATCTTTGTCTATCTCGTATACTAGGGACATACCGAATCCGCAGGCGGGACAAAATTTTGGAATGAAATCCGCGTGAACGGGAGGCAGAGGGCGTTGTTCCGAAAGGCTATTCATTGAAGAGGTTCTGGAGCTACTTTTGCTCAAAAACTGTCGAACCCTTTGGTATCTTTTTCTCGCTTTTCCAGTTAGACGCATTTTTGGTGATAATTCCTTTGGTTTCACGTTCTTTTCCACATCGTTACTGATGGTTTTAAGAAGATGGTCTATAGTTCTTACAACATCATTGTTGGATATACTATTGTGACCCGAGGCTTCTGATCCATGTTCGTCGATCGATAGTGAGTCTTCCGACATCTGATGATCAGATATCATGGATAAGTCTTTCACATCGGTGATTGGCATCGACGGTTGGAACTCAACGATTTCACTCGTAGGGGTTGGATTTCGTTTTTCTTCGATGCCCAATGTGGCTCCAATGTTCTTCTCGATTTCTGAGTCCTTGCTAGTATCGGACACCCAATTTGACCTTTCTAAAACAATGTATTGTTTCGCACAACCAACTATCTCTATGGAGTCACGCGTAGATGACGGTTCGTTTTCCAATGAAATGGGCATACGAGGCGGCGTTGACATTGGAATGGTACATGCATCTCCTTGCATGCTCGCAGTTTCCCAAGGTTCTTCTGGAAAGGGTAGAGGTGGTGGTCTTGGTGGCGCATGATCACGCAATTGTTCTGGTCGCATATTTTTCAATCCAAAATATGGATCGTTCAGGTCAACGTAGAGAGTTGCCCGTTTACATTTCCTCAAGTCCCCTCTAGTCGGTAGTGAGGGATCTTCTACAGTATCATCATAAACTGGTACGTTTGAGCGTCGTAAATAGCTGGAATCTTTCGGGATGGCCCCGGTATCCTTTAGTTTCAGATGTGAGATTTCATTCTCTTTGTGTTCAGGAAGCGGAGATCTTTTGTCCTTCCGCGTTCGATGAGGACTGTAACCGGATGCATTCCGCTTATCGGATCCTGAATTGATTTCCCTTAGTGGAATAGCTTTTCTGCGAGGATGCTTTTTACGTCCGTCTCCTTTTGCGGGCAACTGCCCGGTAGTCCTGCGTTGTGGTTGGCTACGTGCATAGGAAGGTTCCGGATTGTCTTCATATAGATCGGCTAAAACCTGATCTCTTGCAGCGACTTCGTTCCTCCTAGAACGGCATTTTTGCTCCCGTACTCCCTTTTTCCTGGCCTTGGGCCCCTGGCCCTTAAGGTGGGGAATTCTCCACCTATGAAGTTGTGCGTCTAAGCGCGACGCCGCACAGTGTTTAACGGTTAGAACGTTGACGTCAAATATGTTTCGACAATTTTCCTGTCGATTAAAAAATACAAATTTTTTTTTAAAATACTCTGGAGGGATTGTACTTTGGAAGGTAGCTGCTATTGGAAGGTCACAAACGACCATAACCTCAAAATTGTACTCTCTATGTAAAACATAGGTTTTGGTAACCACTAAATTTGTTCGAGTGACAAGAAATGAATGATTTGTGCTTTAGGAATACATGATTATGTGCAGTTGAGTTACATTTAAGTAGAAATTATGCATATATGCATATATA
>JAQOWT010000337.1:0-22658 GCA_030407085.1 Trichopria drosophilae
TTGATTATTTAGGTAGGAAGCGTGGAAAAGCAGAAGTAATTCAAAAATCATTTAACCTCAACGAAGTTGAGACAACTTTATTGCATCGCATTTGGAATAGCTTATTATTTCTTATCATAATTCTTACCTAACAGTATCTCCATCTCACCTCATCGTGCTCGGAACCTGTATCTGAAAAAAAGTCATCCATATTTTTTCCCGAAAATTGTAGGAAAATTTGGAAACGACATGCACGCTGCAAGGAAACGTGAACGACTGAACCGAAAAACAACTGCGAGATGACAGGTTCCATAACCATACGTATAATTTAAATATTCAATATTTATTTATAATCACTTCTTAGCTACATAATTTATCCAAAAACACTCACTCGGTAGAGAATGTAGTGAAGAATATTTTCATGAAAAAAAATTAGCAGAAAAGTTTTCGGTAATGCTTAAAGATCGGCGCAAAATTTTGTCTCCTTTTTCCTTGCTTCTGACGTCACAGGCTGGCCACGCTCGAGGGCCCTTAATTCTAATACCCTTTTAAAATATGTGTAGTGATTTACTACAGACCTACAAAAAATGTGGGAAATCCAAAATACCAGACCGTATTACCTGTATATATTTTGCTTTGCTGAATACTAATCCTGGGTCCTAGCAAAATAAGCATAATATCTTATAAACATACAATAATTAGATAGTTTTGCCTAATCTAGCTGCATCACTCTCACGCCTCAATGCGGTTGATAACCCTATTATTAGATCTAGTAATTCGGTAATTGAAAAAAGAATATTTTCATATTAAGTTTTAAATGGTTCACTACGGCTGCATAGTTTCACATGTGAATTATTGGAATTGAAAAATTGATTACGTGAAGATAGTACAGTCTCCTAGAGAAATTGATTGAAATGCGATTTTTGTAAAGACGTGACAAAAAAGACTTTAGGAACGCCCGGACAAAAAATTTATCAAGTAACAAAATGGAATGCATATAAATGCATATATAATAATTCATATATATCGATTTTGTAATAATGTAATTGAAATTTAACGATATCGTGTTCTTTAAAACTAAATCCTGCTTAAGAAAATAATGACTTTTGAATACTAAAAAAAGAAGTGTCAAAAATTAAGAATGCAGATGCGCAATAAATAAATTAATACAATTATAAATATAACATTAAATGCTTCCCTGACGTAAATAATCGGAATTTCGTAAAATTTATTTGTCCTGATTTTTACATTTATTTTTTCGTTGATCTTTTCCGGTATCTTGGCAACACTTCTCACTCATGTAGAGATATTTTTAATTGTATTAATGGTATGGATAGAAATAAAACAAATTTACATACATTATATTTATTTTTGAATGGAAAATATACTCATTTACAGATAAATTGATATTGTGTCATAGATAGAAATATAAGCATTCGAAAATTTGTTAAAAGTTTATAGAATAATAAAGATACTAGATTGTGTGTACATAGTTATGTACTTAGTTAATTTTATTAGTAAAATAAAATATTTTATTAAAATTCCGGCAGTCGTTACTATTAAAGTGTGCCGGATATTCGTATTTCTCTGACTGATTTTCGTACAGAAAACGCTATTTATGATTACTGTATGATTGACAGAACATTCATGCCTAGTCAATCGTTACTCGTGCAGAAATCGAATTTTCTGCAATTATAAAGAAATATTCTACTCCAGCGTCGCTGAATTACTTCGGAAATTTATTTGAGCAAGTGTCAAATATCGAAAAGGATATATTAATATGCCATAATTGACATATACATATTTTGTTTTATTTCAAAATTCTCATATCAATTTAATGTTTTTCCAAATCTCAAAAACATATTTATGCCAAGTATTCAGCTACGTCGTTTCTGCTAATATACGAATATACAAATAATTCTTTGAAAATAATCTTACTTTAATTAATATGATCCTAATACAAATTAAATCATTAATTAAACTCCGTGCGACATTTCAGTTAAAGAATATAATTATTATGTATTATTTTGTATCAAGAAGCAACTTTCGCACAATTATTTATTGTCCACAGGTTATGGATAATAAATACCACACATTATGCCTTCCTCTTCTTCGTAACGTTCATTTTCACTTTCAAAAAATGTATTTTTTGAAAATTCTAATTAGAATAGACACCTTAAGACGAAAGTTGATATATATTTCAATATAATCTTAAATATGTTTGATATGCCAGGGAAAAAAATATTTTTAAGTCAATAATTAACTGTTGAACATTATTTATTTCTTTGCTCATGTTATCAACATACAATTAGTATATTCATATAATGTTATATCAAAAAAGTGTGCATCAGGCAAAATACTGCATGCAATTATCAATACAATAAAAAGCAGATAAAATGAAGGTCATTGCGTTAAAAGAGTAACATATAAAGTAAAACGACGTGGCGAGAGTATTTTAGAAAAAAATAACTCATTGTCAGAATAGTTATAAATATTTGTTTACATAGATAGTCATTGGTAGTTATCACAAAAATGTACTAATCGGAACTTTTAATTCCGAATTATGCAGTCTTTTTTAGTGTTATTGAGTAATCTATATTTAAACACCTCTTCAATGTAAATTCTCAGGAGTACTTGGGAACAATTGCGCTTGATACTTGCATGATCCAACGACATCGGTATTCCATAATTAGATTTGCGGTCCTTTTTACGTTGCGGTCCTTTTTACATTGGTCGCATATTTTTGTAAATGGTTTGAAAGATCTTCGTTGGGACAAGGCATCGGATCAGTCCAGAAAAAATCGTGATCCAAAGCGTCAGTAATCTCCATTCTACTTGAAGGATTTAATGTCAATAGTTTCTCTATTAAATCAATGGCCTCTGCATTCTTTACGAATTTTCCGAGTCGTTCTTTGACCTAAAAATGAGTTTGCAATGACAATTTAATAATAAAAGACAATTTAATAATAAAAGACACCTTAAAAATGATATACTTACTTTTGAAGGTCTTCCCATTATCGGTTTGTACCTGCTGAAGAGTGGCAGATTCTTCACTTCTGGCCAACTTTCATACGAAGAGCCGCATAATATAGTTATTAATTGTACTTGGTTACGTGTATTATTTCCTGGTAATATTGCCGTTCTGTAAAATGAATAGATCAAATAAACTCAATTGAAAAGTGTAAGTATTATATCGAATTATGAAACAATCATTTGCAAATATATTTTAGGGAACTTACATAGCAGAATACAAATGAAAGAAGATTTATTACTGTGTCAACGGGCCCTGATGCATACTACTTACCATGAATCAGAGGCCGGGGAACAAAGTTCCGAAAATCAAAATCCCGAAAGGCTAAAAGTTCGATATTGCGAGGGACCAAGGTATTTTAATTTTCTTTCTTTTTGCCAAATTTTCAAAGACAAAGTGAAGAAAATCACCCTGGGGCCATGCTATATCGAAATTTTGGCCTTTCGGTATGTTGATTTTCGGAACTTTCTTCCCCTGCCGAATCAGACCGATCGGCGAAGGCGTTTTTGCATCCGGGCACTCAATTAAATATGCTTGCTTACGTATTTGTAATTAAATATGTAATAGATATAACTGTGGATTTCAGAAAAATTGAAAAGCTACTATTTTTGATGGATTAACGTAAACTTACCGTGTAAAAAGCTCTCCTAATACACATCCGGCACTCCATGCATCTATTAAATTCCCATAAAATGTGCCACCAAATAACAATTCTGGTGGTCGGTACCAAAGAGTAACCACATTATTTGTATATCCTCGTAGAGTTACGTCTTTCCAGTTGTCATTATCAAATCTTATCACACGGTAACTTTCGCCTTTGTCTAAAGAGCAGTAATTTCGAGCAAGTCCAAAATCTGCAAGTTTCACTACACCATCCTTAGTTATTAAAATATTGGCTGGTTTAATATCCCGATGGATCATCCGCTTCTTATAATGAAGATAAAATAATCCATTTAATATTTGTTTAAAGATGTTTTTTATCTGTGCAAGTTGAAAACCTACGGTCCTCACCAGTTTCTCCAAATTAAATTCACAATATTCCAGCAGGATAAAAAACGAACCGTTTCCACCTGGAAAAGTAAATGCATGTTAGTTCTTGATTTCATTGTGAAAGTCTCATTAAGTGCATTTTCAATTTGATGAAACTCACCATTCTCTCGACAAACTTCATGAAAATGTACAATGTTTTCACAGCCCCTAGCTAATTGTAAACAATCAATTTCTCTTCTCTCGAATTTCGACATCTACGAGTTAAAACATTCGATTAATTACATTCAATGCTATATATTTTTATGTTAATTAAAGTTTAGTACTTACTTGTTTATCGCTTCGCATAAATTTAATTTTCTTCATAGCATAATATTTATTCGGATTTGCCTTCTCCGTAACTTTGTAAACAACCCTGTGAAAAAATATATTCACATTAGAAATTCGCAGAAAATGTGTAATGTACAAACTTACCCATATGTTCCTTTACCGAGTTCGTTGATAATCTGATACTTTGTTTCAACAGTAGGACAACTTGATAAGGACATAATGAACCTAAAAAATGAATAAGTTATGGTGTTAGAGGTCTACTTGGATGACTGCCTGTCAATCCAGAGTGCTAGTTGGAGACTGACTGAAATCAAATTTGAAAACACTCTATGTAGGAACGGTAAACGATATAGAAGGAAAAGCAAAAACAATGAAAGGGAAGGGGAAGCCCTTATAAAAAAGAAAGGGCATGGTTTTATTTTCCTTTTCCCAGGTAGCTGGTTCGTGATAGGATTATACTCCTACCAGCCTTTTCCGAGGTAACTACTCCGGGCCAAAATCGAAAAAGATATTTATTGTATAAAAAGTATATATAAATTATATATGAACAATTGTATACAGAATTGGACTTGTATAATGTTTATATAAGTTACTGAAAAGTTTTTGATGATTAATTCTAAACTCGCAGTTTATGATAAAGAAAAATACTTCAGATGATTTTTTTGAAATATGTAGCTTTTTTTTAAGAAACATTTTGCATCATTTTCTAAAATAATACTAAATCAAAATTGTTGCACTACAAATTAGCGGTCATTTTTCGTTATTTTAATTATACAGTAAAGATTTTAACAGAATTGTTACGAAAGTGTCTTATTTTTTCTTATTTTTTCGCTTGGTAAAAAAAATAGTCTAGATATGTTTAATGAACTAGATTTATTATTAAATAATCTTTTATGCACTTAATTATTTATAACAATTACTCGTCAATATCATGCGCTATAGTTTTTAGGTAATAAACTGATCAGAATTAATTCTAATACACTTTTAAAATATGTGTAGTGATTTACTACAGACCTACAAAAAATGTGGAAAATCCAAAATACCAGACCTTATTACCTGTGTATATTTTGCTTCGCTGAATCCTAATCCTAAGGCTCATGAAAACGACTACTCGGGGGTTTTTGGGGTCGCTGATTACGAATCTGATGTTAGTTTTTCAAAATTCAAAATAGCGGATATAATATGGCGGGCGAAAATCGCATCACTTAAAAAAAGTCGGGCGTTAAAGGGTTAATCAATCTGAATCTATATCCAATGTGTTCCAAATCAAGATACGACTAAATAACGTAAAATCTAGATATGTCTGGACAGATCTGTAAGAAAACAATTACGTACATACGACAGCGACCCGCACCAAACTAGTTTTATTAGAATATTAACCTTCTGTAAACATGTTTCACTCTTTCAAGAGTGAAAACTGACTCTTTAATTTTCGTAATATAAAAAATTTAGAGAGCACGTCATTGAAATTGTAATTCAATTTAAAGCATTTAGTCAGAATGCATAATTCAGTACTAATCATCTTCTCTTGATTTCTTAATGACTTATAAAAATAATTTTTCTATTTATTAAACGAAAATTATCAATTCGAAAAGACTTATAATGATATAAAAACTTATACCTAAAATGGCCACTTATCCACCTTTATGCAATCCTGGGCGAATGGTGTTTGTTTTTCCGACTCCTTTAGCAGCAATTCCCGTTAACGAACAACTGAATAAGGCTTCGTCTGTATAAATAGCCATCAAAAGAGATCTAGCTAAATCGGTCGGTTTCTTAGCTGCATTTCGGACATTCAACAGTACCGATTTTCTTATGTATATCTCAGAATCTGGTACCAATTCAACCTTCTGTAAAAAGCATAATTTATATTAAAAGATTCATCATATCTACAACATCGCATTGAAAAAGAATATTTTTATAACAGCCTCTATTTGTGCACTGAAATGATAACGAAGGAGGTGCATGAAATATTTCTAGTTTATTGATAGCGATGTTTACGTTTATGTGTACAAACCTTATCGTCGTCCTTAGCGTACTGCAAAGTCCAAATGCCATCATTGTCTTTATCATTCGGTGGAATTAAATTAGAGACATCTGAAGAGTTAGGTTCTTCAGAATTGAAGTCTGAAACATGTTTGTCTTGGTTGTCATTATTATGAGAAGCTTTTATGAGTTTCAGTGGACAACGGACCTTCGTGTAATAAAAATATAATATATTATTATTAATTATTTTATGCAAAGGAAAATGATTGGAAATGGAGAGGAACAACTGACAGATGTGGAAAAAAAGCGAACTCAGTCAAAATCGCATATGTGGGATCATGCGTGTATAAATAACTATTTTGTTAAGAGAATATTTATTAATATTACAGCCATAGAATGAGTGTGTTTTTGAGTGATTCTATAGACAGGAAATAATAAAAAATAAAGATAGACATGTTGAACTCCATGTCAGGTTAAAGAACCTGTCATTTTACACGTCCCTCGAGAATTCCGCGTTTTTATTATTTCCTACCTATAGAATGACTCCAAACTCACCCATTCGCTAGCTCTGATATTAATGAATATTCCCATAAAAAAGATTTCAAGGATAATCGCCCTGGTAGAAATCTGTCCATTTTTCCTATACCTTTAACATGGTGAAAACAATAATTGTACAATTCTTGGCTAAAAAATGGACAGATTTCGACCAGGGCATTATTAAAACCTACAACCTGGAGTAAAGTTTTCCTCGCTTTTTGACGCGCTCGCGGGTCATCGATTTTCGTGATCTCTTTTAACCTATATTCAGTTTATAAACATCATATCATAATTATATAGATTATACGCACTATTTTGTCTTCTATAATAACCGGATGGGTAGACTCTGTTTTGTAAGATTTTGATGGCTGTGACGTATAAAAAGTAAATATCAATCATGTGCGTTATTACACAATAAATATTGAACAAAATATAGAAAAACTAATATTACTTTGTTGAGATTAATAATTTCAGTGGAAACTTAAATTTCAAATGAAGAATTCATCAGAATTTCAACTTACGTCACTTCTTTTTGCAGAAAACAGTGATGAAGTTGGGGGGACATACATAGAACATTCCGCGTTGAATCTTGGTGTTTCAATATTTCTGTAGTCCTCTTCCTTGCTCTTATCATATATTTTCCCATTTTCAATTTCTATGAATTTATCCAATTTCTGTAAAAGATGAAGCATCATATTTAACATAACAACAAATTCATTTAAGTATTGTAACTGTCCAGATACCTAAGAGTTCCCTATAAATAATGTTTTTTAGGAATAAACCGGAAGAACACAATTTTTTCCCAATTTGCAGTTTGGTTTCGACGAAATAGCCTCTAATGTCAGAAAAGTCAGAATTGAAATGACGTTCGAAGTTAACACTAAGGCGATTTCGATACGAAGGAGAAGTAGTGAATATTTTAACAATTCTGAGTTCAAAAAGCAATTAGTTGGTCACAAAGAGGAGGGAGAATATAGTCGATATTTAATTACGTTGAAAATGTTTAAAATCCTATAGGTTAAATGCTAATAACCCAGTAGAAAAATACAATTTAAAATTATACATTTTGACATTTTGAAATAGCATAAGCATGCTCACTATTTGGACGTCGTACTTTATACAATTCCGAAAAGCATTTAGTGCCAGGTCGGTGAAATTGAAACTTTTATTAATTATGCACAGACTATTTCACATTGTAATCAAATTAGTAATGGAATTAAATTTGTACATCTGATTTTTTGATCTGATATTATCTAGAATTCGTTTGTTAATTACGTAAACATTAAATTACTTTTAAATCACTTACATCCATTAGTGATGTCAATTTATCCGCAAATATTTTATTGTTTGTTAACACCGTGCATATTTCGTCTCGTATGTTCAGTACTTCGTTTAATTTGATTGTACTTATATCAAAAGTTGTCTTATTAGATTCTTCAAAAATTTCATTTGATAGCCTTCTCTTCAATTGTTGTTGAACTGGTTTCGTGAATACCTTGAAACAATTTAAACGTTCAAGATCCGCATCATCGATTGTAGGTGCACTTACAGTAAAACATATAACATATAAAAATTGATTTAACTGTCACTGCTTTCGAACGTTAAGACGATTCTATTGATATAAAAAGATTATACGTTAGTAAACAATAATTGTTTGCAAATACTATAGAAAAGACAACAGTAGTATTATAATGCAAAAACAAAAAAATGACAATGTCTGTATTAGAGTTCGAAAATACGTCGTCTCCAGATCGAATAATAATCTTAGCTACGACAGCAATGACAACAAAATTAGCAGTGGCTAAACTACATTTTCTTTTAGTGCACGTCAAATAAAAATCTTAAACCTGATATATATCATATCTTCAATATAAATTAAATGCACACATGAGGAGAGTTAGGATACATGAATTTATTTATATACATTAATATCGAAATCATTTTCAATTTTACAATAATTATAATAACTTTACGACATTAATGTTATATTTGTATATGAGATGTTTATTATGCAATATGATATGCTGTATACTGAATATTATTGTATATATTTCAGTGGAATATATCGTTTCTACATAAATCCATGTAATATTTATATCAATATATAAATAATTTCTGAAAAATATTACTTTTTTAGCGTCTGATGAATTTTCAGCCTCAGAGGAATTTTCTTCCTCGCTACCTTTGCTGTCTTGCTCATGTTCAATTACCTTAAATTATATATTGAAAAATTTAATTAAAGATGGTATTATTCTATACTAATTAAATACATTAATTCTTCAACATTCGTATATAAAATAATGGCAATCTCAGAAAGTCAGTAATAAATCAAATTGTAATATACGTACTATACACTGAGACAAAATTTTTATACCATTGACGAAATGTGAGGTTGGCGGTTATAGGTACCAAATATTTTAGTCCATCCAACTTAATTTAATAAATTCAACTAAATGGTTGTTAAGTATCATGATTGAGTTGAATTGACTAAATTCAGTTAGACTGACTAAAATGTTTTGCTGCTAACCGACAACCTCACATTTATCATAACGAAATTTTTTCTCACTTATAACTATATTAAAAATGATTTTAACACGATTAATGCAAAAGTACAATTCAGATTACTGGGCATCTTCACAAATAATTTTCAATTCTGGACAAGATTATTCTATCTATTTTATATTTTAATATCTATTTTGGGACTTTATACGCATATACGTACCATTTCGTTACTGTCGCTACTATAAGATTTAGAGCCGTCGATATTCTTTTTATCAGTGACAATTTTAGGCGTTTGTTTTATCAGCTTTTCTGTTTTTCCACATCGCTGCGTAATTTGAATTTTACATCGTTAGTTTTATAAATAAACTAATTTTTTTCCCGCGAAAAACAAATTTTACGTAATTATACAATTTTTATATTATTTTGATGGCATATGAATATGTTAAGCTTTTGTAATTTGTGTTTCTGGGAAGAGGAATAAATATTATTCAATAATAATTTAAACAGGGAGATACCTTTCGTTCATTATCACTATCGGAAGTATAAACCTCGCAGTCCGACACTTTCTGTTGTTTTTTCTTTTTTATAATCTATAAATTTATAAGTTTTAATGTTCCATTACTTTCAAAAGGATTTGAGATACAAAAAGAAAATTAAATAAAATATATCCATTAAAAAAATATATATTAATGGGATCATTATGTATAATTTAAAAAAAAATCGAATCTGGATATTTGTTACTTAATAATTGTGAAATGATAATTTAATCCAAGTGAAGAAACTCTATTTACGTTCATACCTTCGTCATGACCTCATCACTGTCTGATTTAAGAACTACGTCTTCTGTATCATCTTTAATATACTTCCCCTTGCAGTACTTCTTCTTACACGGAAAAAACACCCTGATTGTTACAACCTTAGATATGGTTGTCTTGACCATATTATATTGATAATTATGTCCCTCCCATACTATGGTTACACCGGCCATTCTATGGTTGCTCTAACCATACTTTTTGAAAGAGCTTCTATATGCAAAGTTCTCTTTACCATAGCAATGGTCGACCTATCAATACTTTAATTAACCATACTTCTTTGGTCGGTACGTCCAAACCTGTTTTTTCCGTGTACGTTTTGGTGCCTAAATATATGTGTTATATATGCATTGTAAATTAATACGTAATATATTATATGTGCATACCGTTTTGCAACTAAGGTTATTGTAGGTTATCTTTTTCTGATTTTTTGTCCGGTCCGTCATTTCCTTCTGCAAAATGCTTTCGTTCTCTGTTAATATAAATTAATAAGAAATAGTCACTTAAAATGTAGAAACATTAGGTAGATTCTGCCAGTTATTCAAATTAACCTCTTTGTAAAGTCGCGAACATACGTATGAGGTTATTTATTTAGCATTTTGTTAATATAAAAAGTATTAATTCATAATAAAGATTTATAATTATCATATATTTTTTAATACTTACTACTGAATTTTAAAATGTTGCCCTTATATTTCTTTTGGATTTTCGATCCTTCAGGCCACATGAACGAAATCGTTTGTCCAACAGCAAGATTTGTTCTCTGGTTGCAAATAATCGACTGGCCATGTATAATGCACAGCGATTGATCTTGACATAGTATTAAATATTGCAATGCACTCATTTTAACTTTTTTCAGAATTCACCACAATTATGTCAAATTTGATTCGAACACAGCAACAGACTGAAGATATTCACTTCTAATTTGACACACGATGTAGCAGATATACTAGTGTTTTCATTGACAATTTTATTTCTTGAATCACTGTAATGTTCTTGTATAAATATAACAAATAAAAATAGTGAAATAAATTCGCACTACAATGCCTTACCATAATTACATCAAGACAGGCGCCGTAAGTATGAGATTCTATGTGATTTCATTATTTTTATACTTTTTGCAATTTTGATATTTATTAGTGTATTATTTTTTTGCAGAAATGTATTCCAAGATCCACAATTAAAAGACGGCTTAAAAGGCGATTAGATGCAGAACTAGAAACAGAACCAGAATTTTATTGACTAGCAAGAAGCCTAAACATTAAAGAATTGAACATATATTACAAAATTATTTTTTCAAAAAAGCTATTTTTATACTGAATACAAAAAGTAAAAATGCTTAATGCGTAATATTTTAAAAAAACCAAAGTATTGATGACAACTTTCTTGTGATATTATATTACATTTTGATTTATTACTAATTGTAGTAACAGTACTGATATTAATAACAGTAGTAATATATGATATAGATAGAATAAATAAACTCACTTCAATTATTTGGTAATATGATAATTATATTGTTACTGTAGGAATTAGATGACAACAGCATCGAGTATAATTTGTCGGATGTTGAAGAAACTAATTTTGACGTCTTTGATCCACCGTTTGAAGAAACGTTTTCGTCATTTAATGATGAAGATGATGATCTACTACTATGGAATCTTGGGAATTGTGAACATTCCAGCAATACAGAATACGCATGACTGACCCAAAAAATCTACGATAATAGCAATGTAAACCTTGGACAGTTGTTACTTTTTATTTTAAAAATTTTTATAAGTAATTCATTAACGAAAAGGTCGATATCTTCTATATTAGAACTTTTA
This sequence comes from Trichopria drosophilae, assembly GCA_030407085.1. Classification (NCBI taxonomy): domain Eukaryota; kingdom Metazoa; phylum Arthropoda; class Insecta; order Hymenoptera; family Diapriidae; genus Trichopria; species Trichopria drosophilae. Next base: position 11,991 of record JAQOWT010000337.1, read on the forward strand.
TCGATGGTTCTTCCAAAACCAAATAATGTAATCCCGAAGACAAAATACCAATTACTAAAATTATTAGATAATTTACTACCTAAAAACGGCGATTTAATTAAAAAACATCGGTTCTGTGAATCGTGCAGTCAGTACTTGGGAGAATGGTCGAATGAAAGTATTGAATCGTGTTTGAAATGCAAGTCTAAAAAAATAAAAGGATTCTTTGTAGAATATGATTTAAAATCGATTTTAAAAGATTGTTTCGAAACGCGAGATCTTGAAAAGTTAATTGACGACTATAACGTTTCTGAAGATACTCCAGATCATATTATTGCGGATATTACATCAGGACATGAGTATAAAAAATTGAAAATTGCTGCTTTAAAGGGAAAATACGATATTTGCTTATTATGGAACACAGATGGAATTCCGGTATCAAATAGTTCTGGTGGCAGTCTTTGGCCAATTCAAGTTCAAATAATAAATGTAGCCCCTAACCAGAGACGGAATTTTCAGTTTGTTTGTGGGATGTATTAAAGCAGAGAAAAGAAACCCAATCTTAATTCTTTCTTATTACCTTTTTGTACAGCTATGCAAGACTTGTACGATAATGAGATAGACTGGTATAGTAAGCGGCAAAATTGCATGATCCATAGCATTGTTATTGCTCCCATTGCAACACTGGATGGACCTGCTAGAGCTGCTGCCCAAAATATTATGCAGTATAATGGGGAATTTGGTTGTTCATATTGTGAGCACCCTGGACAGAGGTGCGAAACAGGAAGTGGATTTAATAGGATTTATCCTCCTTCCGAAGACTGCAATGATAATCATCCAATGAGAACAAATGAACGCATGCTATCTCAAGCCAGAAGGGTTAATGACAACGACAATGTTGTTCATGTAAAGGAAGTGAAGGGTAACAGTGTATGCTCTACATTACCCTTTTTTAATCTTGCAACCTCTTTTGTCCCAGACTATATGCATGCCATACTTTTGGGAGTGATGAGAATGCTCATGGGTCTATGGTTCGATACAAAAAACAGCGATAAGCCATTTTATATTAAAAAAATATATCGGGATGAAATTGATAAACAGCTATGTAATATACAACCACCAGATTATGTTACACGAATACCACGAAAACTAATTTATAGAACGTTTTGGAAAGCTTCTGAAATCAGATGTTTTTTACTCTTTTATTCTTCTATTTTGTTGAGAGGAAAATTGAAAAATAAATATTATCAACACTACTTATTACTGGTTTTCGCCACTAGAATACTTTTATTAAATTCAATTCATGAAACCTGGATAGATTTGGCAGAATCGTTGATAAACCTATTTGTTTCAAAAATCCCTTGTCTTTACGGATATCATAAATGTTCATTTAACATGCATCAGTTGACACATATGGCCCAAAGTGTCAGAATGTGGGGTCCAGCATGGGCATGGTCAGCCTTCACATTTGAAGATGGATGTGGCTATTTTACAAAAATTAGTCGTGGAACAAATAATATCCATGTTGAAATACTCAACACCGTCAAAATCATCAATGCTTACTGGATAGCAAAAGAAAAAATAGCCCTTGATATAAGTCATGAAAACACAGTTGAAGATGGCCAACTACTCGGAAAACCAATAAATTTCATTCTAGATGAATATTTTACTGAAATTTGTCGTGAAATAATATCATCTAAGCATCTAATTGTTGACGACAATAAAATTATTGTATACGCTAGGTGTAGATTGAAGAAAATCATATATACGTCGGAACAATATAAGCAAGAAAAAAACGCAGTAATTGTTATATTTATTGGAACAATTGTAATTTATTCGGAAAAATTTAATTTTTTATGTTGGTAAATTTTTCTATATGCGCAGTTATTCGGGAATACACTCGATGCACCGCAGATAATAAATTAATAATCCAGTTTGAAACAAATTGAAATCTCTCTAGTTATTTAATCCCAGTGAGAAAAACATATAATACTCATATTCTTCCAATTCAAGAAATCGAAGGAAAAGCATTGTACGTTTCAGAATATATGTGTTTACCGCCAAATTTATTTGAACTTAAGCAATAAGTGAATATGTTGTAATTATTAATAATATTGTTATAAAAATGTACAAATATTGTTATGAGTTACAGAAATTTGAAAATAAATATTTATTGAATGTTGAATGAATATACTAATCATTATATGTATAATATTGCATATTAATTTCAAATCTGTTACCACCACATTTCTATCCTATTTTGTACAATATCGAAGCATGCATGTAATATTATTTATATATAAAATACACCGATTTATCTACTTAATCTAATAAATAATCTAATAAACGATATAACGTTCATATATAGTGGGTCAATGCAATATTTTTTCAGTAACTTATATAAACATTATATTGGTCCTGTCAAATTCTCTACATCCAAATGTTCATATATAGTTTATATATAATTTTTACACAATTAATGTATATATTTTTTTATATATACATTATATAAGTCCAATTCTATATACAATTGTTCATATATAATTTATATATACTTTTTATACAATAAATATATATCTTTTTCACCTGCCAAGGATTACACAAAATATTGTTGCCTTCTGATCTTCGTAAAAATTCGCGTTTTAGGATATTATTTCTGTTTTCACGAAAAGTAATCAAGAAGACAACGAGTTTGAAGTGATCCGCATTTCAAAAAGTTCGCCGGATATATTGGATCCGCTATTTTGCATCTCCTGATTTTTATTTTTGCGTCGCATTCTATAGTATAAATGTGAAAAAAGATCCAAAAACCGCGATTTTTTAAACCTTTCAAATTCAATTTGATAAAAAACTAGGTCCACATCAATATCTGGGCATAAATATTTGGATTCTGCGGAAAAATCCTATCAGAATTGACTCTTACTGGTGAGGCAACAGTATTTTTGTTTACTGTGAATAGATGTTCAATATGTCTCAAATAGGATTTTTCACCCATTTGACCATCAATTCGGTTAAAAACTAGATCCAATTTGTTATTTTGGAATACATATTTGGATTATGCGGAAAAATCCACTAGGGTAACATGAAATTCTTAAATTTTTTGTTGGGCTGTATTATGTAAGGAGGAAAACTGTTTATTGCATCTTTTGAGTGAATTGACACAATCACTCTATAATTTCGAGGTTGGAGACTAGGAACTGAAAATATATTAGAAACATTCATTTGAACATCATGTAGAATGTGCAATATGTATACATAATAATTGAACGAATAAAATCAGATTTATGGAATCTATACTTACTAAATTTTAAACCTATTTTACTCCTTTAACGACTAAACGTGCACAATTGGCACATGAATTTCAGGATCGTTTTATTTATATAAACATTTTTTTAAACAGACACACCTATATCAGACTAGTGTTGTGATCGCTCTTTGAAATGACGATGGTCAAATTTTGGAAAAATTACGTTTAACACATGTTTTTTTAAATGCTGGAAATTCCCTGATTTTTGAGATGCGATTGTTACTATGATATCGGTTTCTGACAACCATCCATTATATATTTTGAGAAACGTGTTCCCGATTGTTTTACTATAAAAATATCCATTCTCATATTTTGAATTTTATGGATGTGGATTTTCAAATGGCTCCGAAGCGCCAAATTTTTTCGAAAAAAGTGGAATTTTCCGATATTCTTGACGTAAGGAAGAGAGTTACACCAATTAACGCTAATGAGTCCATAAATTTTGTTTTTACTTAAACGATAAATGTAGTAATGAAAGCTGCAGTTAACATCGATATAACCCTATGTCCTAATGTTTTAGAGGTCGCTATACCCAGGTTAAATTTTTGTTATTAAGACAATGCAATGTAATGGAAAATATGGATAAAAGTAGATAAAATACTTGAATTCTAATAAAAAATGTTACTTTTTCATGACTATGTATTTTAAGGTTACCAAAATGGGACTTGTTTGAAAAACTGAATTCCAAAACAAAAATACACAAAAGTATCGTTTTTACAAAAAAAATTAGGTTTTTATGACAAATTATTAACAAAAATTTGATGCCTCGAAAGTTTAAAAACTTCAGAAAAAATTCTAGTATAGGACACGGTGAATAGGTTTTTTTTACCTTTTCTTGATTTTGGTTCTCTTCAAGTATTTTCAAAAGTTGATAAATTTCGAAAAAATGACGCCTAGAATTCATCAAGGACTTTACCATAATCTGTTCAGAACTTTTAGTAAAATTTGTTAACCTAACAAAAAGATTAAATAAAAGATCAGAAAAAACTCCCGTATATAACTTCAAGAATTCTGAGAAATTTTGATTTTTAGTATATTTTCGTCAAAAGCTCGTAATATAATCTTGATAACCTCTACCAAAATAGTCGGAAATGGACCTTTTGAAACCTTTTCCCAGCTAAATGTATAAAGGTGAAATTCATATAGAAATTCAGCAGATCTACTTATTAAGAGGCGAAATTACCGAAATCCAGGCAGTATTGCTCTTCAACGACACTACAAAATAAATCCAAGAAATTCAATATTATTCAAAAATTAATCAGCTTTCCATTGAGCCTGAGTGGGTCTATTTTTTTCGCCGAGTATACTTAAAGAAATAAAAAATAAGCAGCGAACATTTTTTCCGATGTCCAGCAAGAGCAAAACTTCATATGCTTTGCGTGACTTCTTAATCGATTTTTATCAAGATAGAAAATATTTTTCGTCACACCAGCACGAAAAGTCCATCGTTCCGCGCGGAAAAGGGGGCGGAAAGTGCTTGATTGCCGCCCGGTGTGATCAAGATGAGCGTCATCAGGCAGAAAAAATTTTCCTCTCGCTTACAATCTGTTGACAGTTTTTCATCAAAGACAATCTTTTATGCTGTGAAGATAATTGAATGTGCTTGACAATCTTGGACCACTTTAAACACCCTAAAGGTGAGTTGGACTTTTCTTATACGGGTCTTACAAAAAATAATATATTATTTTTTTTCTTTCGATTCCCAGTATATCACAATAATTTGTTGGCACCCTAATAATCAAATACACTGAGAAATCATCTTAATTCCGACTCATTTTCAAATGTATTAAAGAATCTACATAAATACTACTAGTGTTTAAAAAGTATTTAAAATATAGTAATAAAATAAAAACGAAAACGCTACTTTCTCAATCTCTGAAAAGAATGTGCAGGCAAATGTACAGGACGAAATTCTCATGCTACACCGAGCAGCATTCTCACGCTGCACAGTTTCAAATGAAATCACGTCACAGCTTTGATTTATTCTCCCAAGAAGCATATGAATAAGTGTCATTCAAATAACGTCTAACACCCCACACAATATTACTCGAGTCGGTACGAGACTGTTGCCGACATTTTGTTGTCTAAGAGGGAGAATTGTCAATAATATCAATATTGTGTTTACGAGGAAATTATGTGTTACATTCGAAAAATTATGCAGGCCAACAAAATATATACCCTGAAACCGCACTATACTCTTTCGAAGGTTTTTGATGGGCTAAATCGAGATCTGGCCCTAGAATTGTTCTATCACGTCAAGATTTTGAAATATCCTAACCTAAATGTGCATAAACACCTTTATTTTCTATTTTCAGTAAGTTTTTGTTATGGAACAAAATTTTTGTTTGTACGTTGACAAAAATGAGATTAAAGTGGTATTAATCATCTCTTTTAGTCATTCCGATACGAGATTTACACATTGAGTTTTTTTTCAAAGCTCAATTATGATTTTCATATATTTGGTTAATGTGTAATTGTATAAAAATGATTATCAAAATGAGACCAATCTTCTTGTCCAGAATTGTTTTATCACGTCAAAATTTTGAGATATACTAACCAAAAGGGAACAATACGTATGCTCGTACTTCGGCGAAAGCCAGATTAAAATGCATTCATAAAAAACCGTATATGTTTCGGAAGGTTTACTATGTACTGAATCCAAATTTGGTCACAGAATTGCTGTGTCACGCTAAGATTTTGAAATATTCGAATTTAAAAGAGCAAGAAACGAAAATCATAGTTGTGCCTTAAAAATCTTCGATAACACGATAAAAAAATCGTCTCGTAATTACTAAAACAGCATTTTAAGGGAGCATTCTAAAATGAACGTTTTTTTTTATAATTTTTGTCCTGGAAACTACTACATATAATCGAACAAATGTTTTTTTCTCTAAAAGATATAATCTAATAGATTAAAACCCGTTTTGTTTTGTGGTAAAAGACATTTATTTAGTCATTTATAAAATAAAGTTCCAACATAGAAAAACTGTTGACTGCTGGCGCAGGCGATTCCAGCTATCCTAGTGATCTAAAGCAGATTTATATTGTCGCCACTATATCCGGTACCTCAACATTTTTTTTTCAAAAATAAACAAAATGGCGATGCTTTTCATGAAAAAGAAAAAAGGTTCACTTTTCTACACCATAAATAAATGTGAACTTATTGATCCGACAAGAACAATGGAATATACTTCTGAGGGAGCATTTTGAAATAGAATTTTCAATGAGCAATGTATGAAACTAAAAAATCGCTGTGACTTAATTAGGTTCAACCACCTTTTAAATAAGCATCTTTTAATTTAGTCTCTCTACGGATGTGCATTATATCAAAATGAGACGTAAAAATATGAAATACGTGTACTCTAAGCCAATATTAGCAGACCCTTATCTCATTCAATAAAAATTGGTGATACTAGTTTAATACTATGGAAGACCTTCTAATACCTCTGAGTGCAGGAGCAGATGATTACACATCGAAAAAAGGGCTTAAATTAAGAACCAAAGCTAATTTTAAAATGTAATATAAATTGGCAGACGTACTTTCAAAAAATGTGGAAAATATAAACAAAAATTATAATTCCAGATTATTTAATTATCCAAAATTGTTAAAATTCCTTATGTAGCGATTCTCCGGTTTGTTCAGATCACATACCTAAGCCTGTGTTATCAACATATTGTACCCAGTCTTCGACGTGCTTAAGAGCGTCTTGATTTGATTGAAAGGTGTATTGTAAAGATATGAGAAAATAATTTTGGAATATTTTGAAAAAACGAGTAGCTAAGATTTTCAATTTTTCATATTTTTAGTTTACAGACCATACCGAATAAAGCTGCGAAGCCGGAATCTAGGTCCATTGTCATTAAGCACAACGTCGAGTCAAGACAGGTGTGCGCGATGGATGCCTCACCGTGGGTAGCACTTGAAGTGAGATTCAAAATTTGGTCACTCCGAATGTTTTAGAGAATCTCATTTTTTTCTTTTTGCCATAAAATCTTGAAAAATTCCCTCATCATGATACGGTACTGCAACATTAGGTCGTGGTCCAAAGTATCCGGCGTAAAAAACATGGCCCAAAATGTCTAAAACCAAAATATCCATCGACAAAGTATTCGAGGAAAATATACGCAGAAACAAAAGTATTATGCGTGTCATATCCATCTCTTCCAAAGTCAGCCATATCATAATATTTAGGTATCACTAACTTATCTTCGCCAAACGTAAATTAGGGTATCTCTTTAGGAATTCTTACCCATTCCTATCATGATAGTGTGATGACTAATTCTTAATAAGATATGAGCACAATTAGAAGGGGTATAGGGATAAAGTGTACAGCACTTCTTAAGCATCTTAGTACAATATCTGTACTGTGTTCAGGTGTTTTTTAGGGTCGCCGATCAGGAATTTTAGGTTAGATTTTTAAACTTCAAGATGGCGGATCCAGTATGGTATGCAGAAGTCCCCGCCCTAAGTTATGCGGTAGGTTCTTTCAAAATATCGAAAGTTTGTCTAACGTTATATCCTCTCACTATTCCCACTTCCGTAACTTTGTTTATATCCGTGCAATGAGTGCTTCTGTATGCGAGTGTCGTGAAGCGAATGTAGCCAACGAAACATTGCGCGGGGGAGGGGGACGAGAGGATGAGCGTGGTATAACTTAGGCCGGGGAGTATTCTATTCCGAAATTAAATCAAATTCTTCAAAATCGCGAGATAATGTGCGTACTAGTTTTTCGGTCGTTTACCAAGAATTTGAGGTTAGATATTTAAAATTCAAAATGGCGGTTTCGAAAGGTCGATTTCAATTTATGTACAATTGCATTGCGGATAGTACGCGCATGCGCAGTGTTCATTTGGAGCGGTTAATTTGTAACATTTAACGTTCAAATTTACATTTACAGTGATGATGTCGCTACAGAATTACCGTTCCGTGAAAAGTGGTGGGGAACATCAATTGAGGGTTAAGGCAAATATTGGAAAGGACCTAGTGGCAAATATTAGGAGGTAGCAAATATTGGGAATGCAAATATTGGAGGGGGGGGGACTACTGTATTAGCGTAGATTACTTATCAGCTGAACCGACTGAAATCCCCTTGCGGGATTAGTGGTTAACCGAAAACGTAATACTCCAAAAATGTAAATTAAAAACTGGTGAATTGATTTTTAATGTACATTATTAACGTAGATTACTACCTTAATAGTAGCGCTTTCTTCTTTTGCACTGGTTTTGCACTTTTTCCATAAGAGCTGTTTACAAATTTGAACTCGATCAGTGCATGTTTATTATACATATTAGACTCTTATGGGAAAAGTGCAAAACCTGTGCAAAAGGAAAAAGCGCTATAACATTTTTAACGTCAGAACCAGATATCCCAACAAACGGAAAAGTATACGAAAAATCTGTGTACGATTTAATACGAAATAAGTCTGTCTCTTTCCCACTCTTTCAGTTACGAATGTGAGTGTATACGATATTATACGCGATACATAAACGCATATAACCTCAAAGAAACGATTACTTTGGGTTATCGAATGATTTAAACTCAAACTAGTGTTGGCGTGGTGCCTCGCTCGCTTCGCTCGCTCAGAAACTTCGACCCAGTGGAGAGTCGGCTATTCCTTAAGACTCGTTTGTTGACTAACAGCTTTCAATTATATTATAAAATTATATTGATATTTGGGGGTCCAATCATATTTAGGTCCAAGTGACTGCGATAGATATGTTACAACAATATAGTGTTTCTTATATGTATGAAAATTGAAAATGAACATTTTCAAAACTTCGACCCCGACTGCCGACAACAGGCCAGCCGAAGTATTAATAAATAAAAGTTGCAAAACACTTACTTCATGCACTTGTATTCTAATAGACTATTCGATGCATATTACATGTTTACTGTGTTTTACTAATTACTGTCTGTATTATTATGATATTATATATACAATATATATACATATAATTCGTCAAAGATATCGTGAAAGTGTCGAAAAGATCTATGACGGATATCTTATAGATATCTATAAGACATCTTTTAGATATATCGAAATAGTTATTTTCGTATCAAGGGCGTAAAAGAACTTTGCGCCCGTAGGTGGTCACCGCACCCGAGGAGCTGGCAAAGACTACCCCTGGGGGGTTCGTCGAAATTTGATGACAAACAATAGGGTAATTTTTTTGCCGCGATGACCAAATTCAATACTTTTTCAGACAATAGTCATAAACATTTTAAACCAGTTTTATGGCATTATCGTTGACTTTAGGAAGAAAATGCATACAATATTTTTTGTAGAGAATTTCATGCTCTATCTTTTTTTGTTTGAAACATTTTTTAATAAAATTTGTATTTTTTAAAATAAATGCAAAAAACTACAAAGAAACTTAATTGGGGCTAATTTTTTTTAGTAATGGACGGGTTGATCTGCCCCAAAATCTAATCAGATCTAAGTTATGCCAAGACGCGTATTTAAAAAAAAAATTTATGTCAATACGCTTATCCGTTCGCGAGTTATCGCGAGACAAAAAAACGGGACGTACGTACGTACAAGATCACGGACACAAATTTTTTTATTGTTGATTTGGGTTCCTTAGGGTCTGAAACGTCGATATTTGATGAAAAACTATATTGTCATTTTTTTGCCCGAAGTGACCAAATTCAATACTTCGTCCAGACTTAGTCTGGGTCGAAGTAAAATAGAAAACGGAACATTTCTTCGAAAATTATAAAATACGGAAAATGATATAATCAATTCTTCGATTAAATTAGCAGAATTTAAAGCTATTCTAAGCCGCAACAAATCAATTTTTGTAAACGTTAAATGTGGTATCGTATAAGATCGATGAATTCAATTCTGGTATTACAGGTCGTATAAAATAGTATAAATTCGAATGAGAATCTCGAATAATCAATACGTCACTAGAAAGAAACAGAATGCAAAATATCGATTCCGTATACTTTTTCGTTTATTGGGATAATTTCGCGCGGTTACTGGGAACATTCGTGACATTCATTAAACGTTTAGTAAATAAAAGTTACAACACCAACGTTGCTTTTAGTGCGCTATAAATGTCGATAAACCGTTACAAATGAAACGTTTCATAAGGGAAGAAAACTAGTACTTATTATCTGTCGCATTGATGTTACTTTTGCGTCGTAACATGTACAACGTTAGTATAACGTGGCATTACCATTTCCCGAATGTTGCAAACGAAGTTACAAACGTAACGTTACAGGGGGAAATCGTGGTTTGAGGAAATTTCAGTTGTTGCTGGAATGTTCCCGCAACTTTTCATCAAGCGTCACATTGCCAATGTCTGAGGTTGTAAAGATATTTCTGGAACGTTATTTTGTTTGGCGGGATACATACAGAAGTCCCCTTCTTCAGTC
>JAQOWT010000338.1:0-21458 GCA_030407085.1 Trichopria drosophilae
GTGTGTGTACCCCAGGCATCAATGTCACCGACTGTACAATAATTGGAGTATGACATATATGCTATAATCAAAATATATACGCAAATACTTACGCAGATATGTTTATATATATTTTTTTTTTTAATTTTGAGGGAAAGTGCGTCTGTCAGCCATGTTCGAGACAGTTTCGGCGATGTGATCTGTATCCTCAGCAGCCAATCACACGGTAGCCTGCGCAAAACAATGCGCGAAAAATCTTTGATATCCCATAGAAGAATTCCAAAAATGATCTCCAAACAAACTGCTTAGTTTGTGCATGTTTATCATCAATTTTTGTGACATTGAATTTGTATAAATAATGATTTTACATATTTAATAATTAAATTACATGTTTTAAAAATCATATTTTTTATTAACTTCTAATTTTTCCCAATAAAAAAAGACGTAAGTGATTCCTATCAAAGTCGTCCTTCTATATTTTCGAAATTCGACTAAACATATTTAATTTAATTTAGCTACATTGCCTTTAATTGTTTTAAAAGCCATTTTTGTACACAGAACCGGAAAGGTACTGGGCCAGTGCTCCGCCGATCGTTGGCATTGCTCCGGATAGCGGTGCCTTGCCGGTCTTTTCAAGTGTGTTGAGTCGGTACGTTGCCGGTACAAAGTCAACAGCCGACCCTGTACCGACAGTCGGTACTGGCATTAATCCCTTTCCGAGAGTGGGTCGGTACTACGCCGGTGGTAGCTCCGGTAAAAATCCGACTTTTCCACTTGGGTATATATATTGTATATATAAGATCATAATGATACAGACAGTAATTAGTGATACACAGTAAACATGTAATATGCATCGAATAGTCTATTACAATACATGTGCATGAAGTAAGTGTTTTGCATCTTTTAGTTATTAATACTTCGGCTGGCCTGTTGTCGGGGTCGAAGTTTTGAAAATGCCCATTTTCAATTTTTATATACATATAAGAAACACTATATTGTTGTAACATATCTATCGAAGCCACTTGGACCTAAATATGATTGGACCCCCAAATATCAATATAATTTTATAATATAATTGAAAGCTATTAGTAAACAAACGAGTATTATAGAATAGCCGACTCTCCACTGGGTCGAAGTTTCTGAGCGAGCGAAGTGAGCGAGGCGCCACGCCAACACTAGTTGTAAGTTTAAATTTGCCTATCGGTTTTTGCTAGTATCTTGAGCGTATACCCTAAAAATTTCAGAATTTTTCATGCATTTTTCACCGAAATATACCGAGTTGAAGTCAACGGCATTCAGCAACGATAGCCTGCCTATGCGCCCATTACTTCCCGTGCACTGTAAAAAAGTCGATGTAATTTTACAGTGAAAAAGTGGAAATAAAAATACCAGTGAAAATCGTTGTAAATTTACAGTGATATTGTAAAATTCCGTCATTATCAATATAATTTTACATGTGCACTGTAAAACGGAAAAAATCAGTTCTATATTTACACGGCACTGTAATATTACAATTTGACTATAAAATTCCTCAAGTTTTGTCGGAATTTTACATTTCCACTGTAAAATTACATTGGCTTAGTGAAATGTCCCAAATTTTGGTGTAATTTTTAGATATGATCGGAATGATATACCAATATATCAACTAAATATAAAATTAGATATGCTTTTAAAGTAAACTTATATTCATAATGTAAACTTACTGTATGCCTAATTATATGTACAATTAAGCCAAAGCATAATGAGTCTTTGAAGGCCTTCGAGGACAGAAATCTGACTTCGAACGATCTAGTGTCCTTTTTTTAATTCATGGAAATAGTACAGGACATTTTTTGTAATTCAGCTACCTATAATTTGTAATGTCTTCAATTCGTTAAAAATATAAAGTCCCTCAATAAACGAAATTGTACATCTGTGCGGTCGTATACAATGTATACATGTCAACAGCGCCATAGCGGTCGACGAGAACGGCGAGAACCACTTTACAGTGCGCGTATAATTTTACATTTTCCGTGCTTTTTTACATGGAAAACAATTGAAAATTACAAAAACGATGTAAAAATACATTTTTTAAATTACACAATCGATGTAAAATTACAACGATTCCTACTGGTATTTTTATTTCCACTTTTTATGCTGTAAATTTACGTTTCCATTGTAAATTTTACACGTTTAAGGTAAATTTCCTTCTGTTTTCGTTGGATATTTACCGAAAACATGCAATTTTACAACGAGAGTAATGGGAAATTTCAACAAAATTGTAAAATCTCAGAATTTTACATTTCTTTTTTACAGTATGGACAATACTTTTAAGATCCAGAGCCTCAATTGATAAGTACCAAAATTATCTAGTGGTCACTAGTACCATGTGTGCTATAATACCAATTACGTACGTCAGCACCATACGCGTTTCGTAAAAATTACTGACGTAATTTAAAATTTATATCAGAAACCAAAATGTGTCGCCGACTATTGGGGGCATCCGACATTACCCTCACTTACCCTATGTAGGCGTAAACAGCGTCTGACAGCGCATTGAGTATCAATATATTTGTTGAGACGTTCATAAAAAGTTTAATCCGTGATTATATAGATTGATATGGCAATACTCGCAGAAGTTATTATTCAACCAATCACAATGTCCGAAACACAAAATACCACCTAATTAATAAATAATTGTTACAAACCTGTTGCAGAAATGTCTAAGAGTAACATAACAACCAGCACTCAAATAATTTTGTAGACGACCACTAATCCTCAGAACATTTGTTATTTTTCTTTCCATTATTTCAAGAACATCATTTGATTTAATAAAGGATCGATCAAATATTCAACTGATTTTCTCTATCATATGTTTACGTACATTAGCAGACCCATGTGTACACAGACTGTACAGGAAGTAGAGTGATATCGAACACGCCATTTTATATACTGTAATGGGCGCGAAAATTTAAACCACTAACTTAAATCAACCCTACTGCATACATATAAACAATTCTATGGCAGATAAAAAATCATTTACGACGTCCAAAAAAGTCGACGTTTTCACATGGCATACTAACGCACGCTATAAAAAAATCGCAGCAAATCAAACATAACTGCAATACTAATAATAACCCACTTTATTTATAAACAGGTATTTTATACAAAATATATGAACCAACTTTAAAAATATAAATATATGTATCTGAGATATGTATTTACACACTTACGATTCAAACTATTCTGCAGACACCAGGAATTAATTGTAAAATTTTTTGAAACAATGCTAACAAAACACCTTTATGCAACTTTGGCGAAAATAACAATTCCATACAGAAATCAATTTTCTACAAAATAAAAAGAATTACTCCGCATCTTTCTTTAGACGTCTTGCATCGGAGTTAATATTGAAATGCTGAAAATTTAAAGCACATTTGTGATTGTTTCATGGTTTACTTAAGTCGATAGATAATAGGGGTTTATAATAGCTATCATCCGTAGCCGTTCCCAATATGGACAAGTGAATACTTGAAATAGGTACTTTTCCAAAATACGTATCTGCATGAGCCTGCAATAATTAAGTATGTATTTCTATCTGCGTTACCAACAAATTTCAACACAACTAAATATTTAAATACGAAAAAAATTACTTTTATAATGTTTGTTGCATCAAATGATCTGAGGAGTTTATCATTTTTTTTCAATTTTCTATTTTTGAATGCAACGTTCATTACAGTGGCGTGAAAAAACACAGTGTTATTTTCCTTTTTCCATCTGCGGGCGCTGAAACTTTCTATTTTATTTTTAATTTTATTAAATTAAATAATTTATTTTCATTTATCACTTCATTCCTAAAAATGTTTAGTTTGGTGATTTACCTAATTTTGAAAAATGTTCAAATATTCGTTGACCCATTTTTTGGAGATTTCCAGTTTCGTCTAATACCTTTGCAAACAAAACCTTGGCTTTATCAGGGTGGTTATCCATACATCCTATTCCTTTCAGTTCGACTAATATGGAACCACAATCGTCTAAAATTGGACTAAAAATCGAATAAATAATACAGTAGAATCCCTCTTACTTCAATTGCCCCTCTTATTTCAATTGTTCAACCCCTCTTATTTGAACCGTTTCCCCTCAAGCCTTCCCCCACCGCCGCTCGAACATCTCGATACAGTTTACAGTGTTTACACCATCAAAGCTGTACAGTGTAAATACCGTTTAACCTAAATTTGCAAACATGTATAGTCGGTAGACTGATATGTAATGAAATTTCAAATTAATTTAAAATTTTGCATCAAACTCGTGATTTACATCATACAAATTATTCGAGAAACTGCTAATTTCGTAAAATAAAAGTGCACATTTGAAGGTTAGGATGTTGTCAATTTTTAATGATATGGTTCAAGACCTCCACAAACATTGAAAAGTCTTTTATTTGTAAAATAACAAACAAATGCGATGTCAGCAGCTTAGTACTGAATTTGAAGTGATTTGAAGCTGACATTAATCGTATTTGCAAATTTGGGTTAAATATTGTCTCCTATATTCATTTTGGTCTTATTCACAGTGATGTATTTGTTTGTGAAACAAAAAATTATTGATACATAATTATGATGTGTAATAAAGTGCATAATTTAAATTTAAAATGTTTATTTCTACACTCGAATGCAGATATAAATGATCATAAATAAATGCGAAAGGTCGCAGTCTTTACTTATCACATAAAGGCATGAATTGTGATCTCGTTACATTTTTATCCAAATTTAAAATTCTCTACACATTTTTCAGATTTTTCAGAACTCTAAAATATATATGATGTATAACAAAAATAAAAAGATATCAGATATTATCATCCACTATTAAAGCATTAAGTAGAGTAAGGGGGTAAGGGGAAATTTCAAATAAGAGGGGTCGACGCCATCTTGAAAACCATGACCAGTTGAAATAAGAGGGGTTCTACTGTATGTCATACATTAAATATATTTTATGTAACAGGAGTAGAGTTTCCTCGGCATTATGTGCATGTTTTAAGGACCTGAAATTAGTTATTATGGAGGGGCGAGTGGGCTTTACCCACACAGCACACTGTCCTGAGGACGTCCCCAGGACAGTGTGCTGGGTATAGTTCGAGGACGAGGATAATTTACACATTATGTACCTATGCGCATGCGCATATAACCTTACTTTATCGTCCGTATACAGTGGCCCTCCCCTTATTTTAACTCCTATTATTTTAACTGCGTCCTTTATTTTAATTTTCTTTCGTCCCTTACGTTAACTTCTTCCCCTCGTGAGTTCCCCCACCATTCGCCATTTGAAAGTGTTGAAAAGAGTGCGGACTGCTGTTTGCGCTTGCGCATACGGGTGACGAATGACGCCACTGTATCTCCTCTCTCTGTTTTTATTCTTTCATACTGCCAGTAGTGAGGATGAGGGGAAGCGGTAAAATAAGAGAAGAAGCCGCCATCTTCCTTGACTCGAAAAATTAAAATAAGGGGAGGGCCACTGTACCATAAAACACTCGAAACACGTTACACGCACATAATCTCGTCTGCGCCTCGTACCGGGAACACCATGCCCGGACCAGAATTACAGTTTTAGTTCCATGTTACATAATATACTATTGAAACGAAGTAACAATACATTCAATCATTATTTTATTATTATTTGCTTTTGGTTATTTTCAAACAATCTACTATTACCTTTCCATTTTGTCTTACTAAACAAGTTTATTACATTATGGTAGGAAAATAAATGAGCAATGACTATAATTAATTTGACTCACTCTATGACGTTTTCTTTACAATATTTAAGAGCTTCTATTGCCAAATCTTTATCATCTTTCTCGAGGAATTTTAGCACTGCAATAGTAAAGTGTAATTTTGATGGCTTTTGAAACAATTCTTCTGTAACGGCGCAGTTATCTTTAATACAATTAGTCATGACATCTGCCTTAAACAAATTAAAATTTCGTACAACTTCCTCCGTTGTTATTGGTAATGAAATCATATGATTGATTCTAATATTTGGTTTGGCGTATTTCATAATGGCATTCACTTCCTGCTTTGCAAGTTTGATTTGCTTTTCATCGTCACCTGAAATTTCTGTTAATAGATCAGATTATTATTTTGTTGAATACGATTGTCTTTTTTCAACATGATACATATAATTGTTAGTATATATTAAATCTAGAGTTAGATAATAAATCTAACATAATTTATATTCATTTTCCTTTTTTCCGATATTACCAATATCAGCATCAACAGAGTTCTTCAGAATTAAAAGTTTTGTATTTGTTTTCTTCTCCAAGTCTTTTATCGTCTTTCCTTGTTTTCCGATTATAAAACGAATGAAATCGCTAAAAAGTATTAAAAGGTTCCAATTATTATAATGTTTATGTTTTACATTAACAAATTAATACCTGTGAACATAAAAAGAGTGCTTAAACCCTTTTCCATTATCATTTGGTAAAATCGCAATATCCATGTCTTCATCCGCGTTAATATTTTCTTCAACTGATAAGGATTTATCCACTTCTTCGCCTTTATCGCGGTTTTCTTCCGTTTCAATTTTCTTTTTCGTTTCATTCATTTTGTTTTTCTTCGTACTCAATTCCGTCTGGATTACTTAAAATGAATTTATAATTGTACACTGTTAAAAATGACACAAAATTTAATGTAAGATCAATGCCCACCAATACCTTAAATATTTAATGAGCTTGTAACTATAAAATGTGTCTTAATGTGCAGGAACATAAACCTTAGAATAATTTTGATTATGTTTTATGCATAAGCAAATTAAATTTACTGTATATATTCATTAAATATCAATGCAGTTTCATCGATGACATTTCAAGTGCATGAAATTTCAGCAAACATAAAAAATACCGGGTGGTTGCGAGAGAATTGGCCATAGGGAAGACCATGTTAAGGCTAGAGCGCTTGTGATTGGTCCATTCTATTTAGCTGAATGCTTAGTCTTTCGTGATTGGTTTTAACAAAATTCTAGTAAATTTCAATTCAGATCTTATACTTAAGCTCTTTGCGTGTAGTAAAAAATATAATAAATCTAAATTTGGAAGTTTCACTAAAAAGAGCACAATAGCAAAGAGCTCGCGTATAAGATCTGAATTGAAATTTACTAGAATTTTGTTACAACCAATCACGAAAGACTTTTAGCATTCAGCTAATTAGAATGGACCAATCACAAGCGCGCTAGCCTGAACACGGTCTTCCCTATGGCCAATTCTCTTGCATCCACCCGGTATTTTTTATGTTTGCTGAAATTTCATGCACTTGAAATGTCATCGATGAAACTGCATTGATATTTAATGAATATATACAGTAAATTTAATTTGCTTATGCATAAAACATAATCAAAATTATTCTAAGGTTTATGTTCCTGCACATTAAGACACATTTTATAGTTACAAGCTCATTAAATATTTAAGGTATTGGTGGGCATTGATCTTACATTAAATTTTGTGTCATTTTTAACAGTGTACAATTATAAATTCATTTTAAGTAATCCAGACGGAATTGAGTACGAAGAAAAACAAAATGAATGAAACGAAAAAGAAAATTGAAACGGAAGAAAACCGCGATAAAGGCGAAGAAGTGGATAAATCCTTATCAGTTGAAGAAAATATTAACGCGGATGAAGACATGGATATTGCGATTTTACCAAATGATAATGGAAAAGGGTTTAAGCACTCTTTTTATGTTCACAGGTATTAATTTGTTAATGTAAAACATAAACATTATAATAATTGGAACCTTTTAATACTTTTTAGCGATTTCATTCGTTTTATAATCGGAAAACAAGGAAAGACGATAAAAGACTTGGAGAAGAAAACAAATACAAAACTTTTAATTCTGAAGAACTCTGTTGATGCTGATATTGGTAATATCGGAAAAAAGGAAAATGAATATAAATTATGTTAGATTTATTATCTAACTCTAGATTTAATATATACTAACAATTATATGTATCATGTTGAAAAAAGACAATCGTATTCAACAAAATAATAATCTGATCTATTAACAGAAATTTCAGGTGACGATGAAAAGCAAATCAAACTTGCAAAGCAGGAAGTGAATGCCATTATGAAATACGCCAAACCAAATATTAGAATCAATCATATGATTTCATTACCAATAACAACGGAGGAAGTTGTACGAAATTTTAATTTGTTTAAGGCAGATGTCATGACTAATTGTATTAAAGATAACTGCGCCGTTACAGAAGAATTGTTTCAAAAGCCATCAAAATTACACTTTACTATTGCAGTGCTAAAATTCCTCGAGAAAGATGATAAAGATTTGGCAATAGAAGCTCTTAAATATTGTAAAGAAAACGTCATAGAGTGAGTAAAATTAATTATAGTCATTGCTCACTTATTTTCCTACCATAATGTAATAAACTTGTTTAGTAAGACAAAATGGAGAGGTAATAGTAGATTGTTTGAAAATAACCAAAAGCAAATAATAATAAAATAATGATTGAATGTATTGTTACTTCGTTTCAATAGTATATTATGTAACATGGAACTAAAACTGTAATTCTGGTCCGGGCATGGTGTTCCCGGTACGAGGCGCAGACGAGGTTATGTGCGTGTAACGTGTTTCGAGTGTTTTATGGTACAGTGGCCCTCCCCTTATTTTAATTTTTCGAGTCAAGGAAGATGGCGGCTTCTTCTCTTATTTTACCGCTTCCCCTCATCCTCACTACTGGCAGTATGAAAGAATAAAAACAGAGAGAGAGATACAGTGGCGTCATTCGTCACCCGTATACGCAAGCGCAAACAGCAGTCCGCACTCTTTTCAACACTTTCAAATGACGAATGGTGGGGGAACTCACGAGGGGAAGAAGTTAACGTAAGGGACGAAAGAAAATTAAAATAAAGGACGCAGTTAAAATAAGGGGAGGGCCACTGTATACGGACGATAAAGTAAGGTTATATGCGCATGCGCATAGGTACATAATGTGGAAATTATCCTCGTCCTCGAACTATACCCAGCACACTGTCCTGGGGACGTCCTCAGGACAGTGTGCTGTGTGGGTAAAGCCCACTCGCCCCTCCATAATAACTAATTTCAGGTCCTTAAAACATGCACATAATGCCGAGGAAACTCTACTCCTGTTACATAAAATATATTTAATGTATGACATACAGTAGAACCCCTCTTATTTCAACTGGTCATGGTTTTCAAGATGGCGTCGACCCCTCTTATTTGAAATTTCCCCTTACCCCCTTACTCTACTTAATGCTTTAATAGTGGATGATAATATCTGATATCTTTTTATTTTTGTTATACATCATATATATTTTAGAGTTCTGAAAAATCTGAAAAATGTGTAGAGAATTTTAAATTTGGATAAAAATGTAACGAGATCACAATTCATGCCTTTATGTGATAAGTAAAGACTGCGACCTTTCGCATTTATTTATGATCATTTATATCTGCATTCGAGTGTAGAAATAAACATTTTAAATTTAAATTATGCACTTTATTACACATCATAATTATGTATCAATAATTTTTTGTTTCACAAACAAATACATCACTGTGAATAAGACCAAAATGAATATAGGAGACAATATTTAACCCAAATTTGCAAATACGATTAATGTCAGCTTCAAATCACTTCAAATTCAGTACTAAGCTGCTGACATCGCATTTGTTTGTTATTTTACAAATAAAAGACTTTTCAATGTTTGTGGAGGTCTTGAACCATATCATTAAAAATTGACAACATCCTAACCTTCAAATGTGCACTTTTATTTTACGAAATTAGCAGTTTCTCGAATAATTTGTATGATGTAAATCACGAGTTTGATGCAAAATTTTAAATTAATTTGAAATTTCATTACATATCAGTCTACCGACTATACATGTTTGCAAATTTAGGTTAAACGGTATTTACACTGTACAGCTTTGATGGTGTAAACACTGTAAACTGTATCGAGATGTTCGAGCGGCGGTGGGGGAAGGCTTGAGGGGAAACGGTTCAAATAAGAGGGGTTGAACAATTGAAATAAGAGGGGCAATTGAAGTAAGAGGGATTCTACTGTATTATTTATTCGATTTTTAGTCCAATTTTAGACGATTGTGGTTCCATATTAGTCGAACTGAAAGGAATAGGATGTATGGATAACCACCCTGATAAAGCCAAGGTTTTGTTTGCAAAGGTATTAGACGAAACTGGAAATCTCCAAAAAATGGGTCAACGAATATTTGAACATTTTTCAAAATTAGGTAAATCACCAAACTAAACATTTTTAGGAATGAAGTGATAAATGAAAATAAATTATTTAATTTAATAAAATTAAAAAATAAATAGAAAGTTTCAGCGCCCGCAGATGGAAAAAGGAAAATAACACTGTGTTTTTTCACGCCACTGTAATGAACGTTGCATTCAAAAATAGAAAATTGAAAAAAAATGATAAACTCCTCAGATCATTTGATGCAACAAACATTATAAAAGTAATTTTTTTCGTATTTAAATATTTAGTTGTGTTGAAATTTGTTGGTAACGCAGATAGAAATACATACTTAATTATTGCAGGCTCATGCAGATACGTATTTTGGAAAAGTACCTATTTCAAGTATTCACTTGTCCATATTGGGAACGGCTACGGATGATAGCTATTATAAACCCCTATTATCTATCGACTTAAGTAAACCATGAAACAATCACAAATGTGCTTTAAATTTTCAGCATTTCAATATTAACTCCGATGCAAGACGTCTAAAGAAAGATGCGGAGTAATTCTTTTTATTTTGTAGAAAATTGATTTCTGTATGGAATTGTTATTTTCGCCAAAGTTGCATAAAGGTGTTTTGTTAGCATTGTTTCAAAAAATTTTACAATTAATTCCTGGTGTCTGCAGAATAGTTTGAATCGTAAGTGTGTAAATACATATCTCAGATACATATATTTATATTTTTAAAGTTGGTTCATATATTTTGTATAAAATACCTGTTTATAAATAAAGTGGGTTATTATTAGTATTGCAGTTATGTTTGATTTGCTGCGATTTTTTTATAGCGTGCGTTAGTATGCCATGTGAAAACGTCGACTTTTTTGGACGTCGTAAATGATTTTTTATCTGCCATAGAATTGTTTATATGTATGCAGTAGGGTTGATTTAAGTTAGTGGTTTAAATTTTCGCGCCCATTACAGTATATAAAATGGCGTGTTCGATATCACTCTACTTCCTGTACAGTCTGTGTACACATGGGTCTGCTAATGTACGTAAACATATGATAGAGAAAATCAGTTGAATATTTGATCGATCCTTTATTAAATCAAATGATGTTCTTGAAATAATGGAAAGAAAAATAACAAATGTTCTGAGGATTAGTGGTCGTCTACAAAATTATTTGAGTGCTGGTTGTTATGTTACTCTTAGACATTTCTGCAACAGGTTTGTAACAATTATTTATTAATTAGGTGGTATTTTGTGTTTCGGACATTGTGATTGGTTGAATAATAACTTCTGCGAGTATTGCCATATCAATCTATATAATCACGGATTAAACTTTTTATGAACGTCTCAACAAATATATTGATACTCAATGCGCTGTCAGACGCTGTTTACGCCTACATAGGGTAAGTGAGGGTAATGTCGGCTGCCCCCAATAGTCGGCGACACATTTTGGTTTTTGATATAAATTTTAAATTACGTCAGTAATTTTTACGAAACGCGTATGGTGCTGACGTACGTAATTGGTATTATAGCACACATGGTACTAGTGACCACTAGATAATTTTGGTACTTATCAATTGAGGCTCTGGATCTTAAAAGTATTGTCCATACTGTAAAAAAGAAATGTAAAATTCTGAGATTTTACAATTTTGTTGAAATTTCCCATTACTCTCGTTGTAAAATTGCATGTTTTCGGTAAATATCCAACGAAAACAGAAGGAAATTTACCTTAAACGTGTAAAATTTACAATGGAAACGTAAATTTACAGCATAAAAAGTGGAAATAAAAATACCAGTAGGAATCGTTGTAATTTTACATCGATTGTGTAATTTAAAAAATGTATTTTTACATCGTTTTTGTAATTTTCAATTGTTTTCCATGTAAAAAAGCACGGAAAATGTAAAATTATACGCGCACTGTAAAGTGGTTCTCGCCGTTCTCGTCGACCGCTATGGCGCTGTTGACATGTATACGTTGTATACGACCGCACAGATGTACAATTTCGTTTATTGAGGGACTTTATATTTTTAACGAATTGAAGACATTACAAATTATAGGTAGCTGAATTACAAAAAATGTCCTGTACTATTTCCATGAATTAAAAAAAGGACAGTAGATCGTTCGAAGTCAGATTTCTGTCCTCGAAGGCCTTCAAAGACTCATTATGCTTTGGCTTAATTGTACATATAATTAGGCATACAGTAAGTTTATATTATGAATATAAGTTTACTTTAAAAGCATATCTAATTTTATATTTAGTTGATATATTGGTATATCATTCCGATCATATCTAAAAATTACACCAAAATTTGGGACATTTCACTAAGCCAATGTAATTTTACAGTGGAAATGTAAAATTCCGACAAAACTTGAGGAATTTTATAGTCAAATTGTAATATTACAGTGCCGTGTAAATATAGAACTGATTTTTTTCGTTTTACAGTGCACATGTAAAATTATATCGATAATGACGGAATTTTACAATATCACTGTAAATTTACAACGATTTTCACTGGTATTTTTATTTCCACTTTTTCACTGTAAAATTACATCGACTTTTTTACAGTGCACGGGAAGTAATGGGCGCATAGGCAGGCTATCGTTGCTGAATGCCGTTGACTTCAACTCGGTATATTTCGGTGAAAAATGCATGAAAAATTCTGAAATTTTTAGGGTATACGCTCAAGATACTAGCAAAAACCGATAGGCAAATTTAAACTTACAATTAGTGTTGGCGTGGCGCCTCGCTCACTTCGCTCGCTCAGAAACTTCGACCCAGTGGAGAGTCGGCTATTCTATAATACTCGTTTGTTTACTAATAGCTTTCAATTATATTATAAAATTATATTGATATTTGGGGGTCCAATCATATTTAGGTCCAAGTGGCTTCGATAGATATGTTACAACAATATAGTGTTTCTTATATGTATATAAAAATTGAAAATGGGCATTTTCAAAACTTCGACCCCGACAACAGGCCAGCCGAAGTATTAATAACTAAAAGATGCAAAACACTTACTTCATGCACATGTATTGTAATAGACTATTCGATGCATATTACATGTTTACTGTGTATCACTAATTACTGTCTGTATCATTATGATCTTATATATACAATATATATACCCAAGTGGAAAAGTCGGATTTTTACCGGAGCTACCACCGGCGTAGTACCGACCCACTCTCGGAAAGGGATTAATGCCAGTACCGACTGTCGGTACAGGGTCGGCTGTTGACTTTGTACCGGCACAACGTACCGACTCAACACACTTGAAAAGACCGGCAAGGCACCGCTATCCGGAGCAATGCCAACGATCGGCGGAGCACTGGCCCAGTACCTTTCCGGTTCTGTGTACAAAAATGGCTTTTAAAACAATTAAAGGCAATGTAGCTAAATGAAATTAAATATGTTTAGTCGAATTTCGAAAATATAGAAGGACGACTTTGATAGGAATCACTTACGTCTTTTTTTATTGGGAAAAATTAGAAGTTAATAAAAAATATGATTTTTAAAACATGTAATTTAATTATTAAATATGTAAAATCATTATTTATACAAATTCAATGTCACAAAAATTGATGATAAACATGCACAAACTAAGCAGTTTGTTTGGAGATCATTTTTGGAATTCTTCTATGGGATATCAAAGATTTTTCGCGCATTGTTTTGCGCAGGCTACCGTGTGATTGGCTGCTGAGGATACAGATCACATCGCCGAAACTGTCTCGAACATGGCTGACAGACGCACTTTCCCTCAAAATTAAAAAAAAAAATATATAAACATATCTGCGTAAGTATTTGCGTATATATTTTGATTATAGCATATATGTCATACTCCAATTATTGTACAGTCGGTGACATTGATGCCTGGGGTACACACACACACATACAAGTTAAAGGCGCACATGTCGCAGCACCCGTATGAATTTCGCGCAAAATTTTGACATAATTCAGAATAACCTCAGTTACGAGGTTATTGTGTTACGAGGTGACCGATTTTTTATTATTAAATAAAATTACAGTGACGACATGAACCTAGGATGAAGAGTACGTGACCGAGGACGCCGGCGACGATAAGGACGACGCAATTAAAATAAGGTAACTGAAAGCATATTCGGACTTTTGGTGTTAGGTTATTATTGATATTAGGTAAAATAAATATTACCATCACGCATCAAATTTCGAAATGGCTGCCAAATTAGTTAAAATTTTAATCTTTTGGGTGTTCAGCCATTGCTCCAAAATTTCAAAAGCAATGACAAAAACGATCTCGCTTTTTAGCGTTTTTTTAAATTTTGTAGCAATGTCTGTATATCCAAAAGATTATAAATAATTCTAAATAATTCAACAGCTATTCCGAATTTCTTAAATTACATTTTTTATGTAGAAATTAAATTTCAAATTATAATTGTTCATGAGCAATGTCTGCTAATTTTAATTTTTTTAAACTTTAGGATGACGATGACGAAGGCGACGAGAACGACAACGGCGACGAGAACGAGAACGAGGGTGACAACGTGAACGTGACCGAGGACGTAGAGAACATGATCGAGGACGACGGCGACGACGGCGATTACGAAATTGAAGAAAAGATTAACTTAAAATCATATTCGGACTTTCTAACCATTAGAAATCAAATTTCGAAGTAGCTGCTGAATTAATTTTAATTTTAATCTTTCAGATTTTCAGTCATTTCATTTAAATAACCCAACCAGCCAACATTTAAATAACCCAAACAAAATCAATATATATATATTGCTTTTGTTAATGATTTTAAATTTCGCAGTAATGTCTGAACATCCAAAAGATTTAATTTAAAACCAATTCAGCAGCTATTTCGAAATTTGATTCGTGATAGTAATATCCTAAGAACCGCGGAAAATAAGAATATGATTTTAAGTTACTTTTTTCCGTTTTAAATACTTATACGATTGTATAAGTATTTCAAAGAAAATTTCTGTAATTAAAAGATATTTAG
The DNA here is from genome assembly GCA_030407085.1 of Trichopria drosophilae. Taxonomy (NCBI): domain Eukaryota; kingdom Metazoa; phylum Arthropoda; class Insecta; order Hymenoptera; family Diapriidae; genus Trichopria; species Trichopria drosophilae. Next base: position 15,159 of record JAQOWT010000338.1, read on the forward strand.
ATTATTGCAAAAGATTAAAAATATAAATAATTCAACAGCTATTTCGAATTTTTATCAATTAGTTTTTTATGAAATTGAAAAATTTCCAAATAGCTGTTGAATTATTAATAATTTTAAACTTTTGGATATTCAGTCATTGATCAAAATTTAAAAAACAAAAAAAGAAGATGAAAATCAACATACATATATTGATTTCGTTAATGGTTTTTAAATGATGGAGTAATGTCTGGACATCCAAAAGATTAAAATTAAAACTAATTCAGCGGCTATTTACAAATTTGATTCATGATTTAATTCGAACTAAAAATCATATTCAGACAAAGTTATTGCCATCACAACACAAATTTCGAAGTAGCTGATAAATTAGTTCTAAACGAAATATTTTGGATGTTCAGACATTGCTCCAAAATTTAAAAAATATTAACAAATGCAATACATATATTGATTTTGTTCATGTTTTGTAATTTCGAAATTACTGCTGAATTATTTTTAATTTTAATCTTTTGGATGTTTCAAAATTCCTCCAAAATTTAAAAAATATTAACAATATCAAAATGTGTATGTGATTATGTTGTAAACATTTCTTGAATTTTAGGATGACGATGACGAGGGTGAAGACGATGGCGAGAACTAAAACGGTGACGAGAACGAGAATGAAAAGAAGGACGAGAACTAGGTCTAGTGAATTGTAATTGGCTCATCAGTGACGATTACGATGACAACGACGCCGAAGAAGAAAAAACCACATTTGCAGTTCCCAAACCACCGGAAAAAAACGTTATTCTCGTATAATTCATAAATATTATGAATTGTTCATTTTAAATATATTATTAAAAAGGCTGTTTGATATTAATGTAAGAAAATAAAGACTTTATTTTGTATTGAAATTAAATAAATTAAATAAATGCATTGAAGTTTATAACATTTCAATATTTGGATGTTCAGACATTGCACCAAAATCTAACAAACATTATTTTTATCGTCTTTTTTTAATTTTGAAGCAATATCTGAATATTGAAAAGATTGCAATTATAAATAATTCAACAACTATTTCGAAATTTTTAAATTACATTTCTAAAGAAGAAATTAAATTTAAAATTATAATTGTCTATATTTACAACGAAAGCAATATTGTTTAAACAAAATCAATATTACTTTCGTTGTAAATATTGTAAACAATTATAATTTCAAAAATTTAATTTCTTCGTTAAAAACGTAAGTTAAAAAATTCGAAATTGCTGTTGGATTATTTAGATTTTTAATCTTTTGGATATACAGACATTGCTACAAAATTTAAAAAACGCTAAAAATCAATATACATATATCGATCTTATTAATGTTTTTGAAATTTGGAGCATTGTCTGAACATCCAAGATAAAAATTAAAACTAATTCAGCATATATTTCGAAATTAGCTTCGTAAAGGTAATAACCTAAGAACCGCGGAAAGTCCGAATATGATTTTGAGTTATGGAAATTTTTGTAATTAAAATATAATTTTTAGGTTATTACCATCACGAATGAAATTTCGAAATAGCTGCTGAATTAGTTTTAATTTTAATCTGTTGGATGTTCAGACAATGCTCAACAATTTCGTAAACATTAACAAAATCAATATACGTATATTGATTTTTAGCGTTTTTTTTAATGTTCGAGTAGTGTCTTAATATCCAAAGGATTAAAATTCCGAATATTGCAACAGCTACTTCGAAATATTGAAGTTATAGTGTAGTGATCACTGTTCCTTTAGGATTCGATCCATGGAAATAAATTAAATCTAATATCTCTCTCTCTCTCCCCTCTCTCCAACCCTCTCTCTCCCCATCTCTCTGTCTCTCTTTCTCTCTCTCTCTCTCTCTCTCTCTCTCTCTACATTCACATCATTTAATTATTAAAAACATTTCTTAACACATATATTGACATTGTTGTTTGGAAAATGTTTACAATGAACAATAATTATTATTTAACATTTTGTAACATTTTCAATTTTTTTAACTCTCGTTCGATTATATCACGTCCATTTATTTTTATTAATACGCCAACCAATAACCATTTTTATCTATTATTTCTTGCAGTCTATTAGGCATTGAGTTTATTAGATTGGCACAAATTTCTGGCTGTGCCCGAAGCCTATTCCACACATTTGTGACGTGTTGGATAAGTCGCTCTTTCGTTCTCAACTCTCCTGACCGTGATTCCCTGATCATTATTGCCCACAAGTTTTCAATCGGGTTCAAGTCAGGAGATTTGCTGGGCCAATCGACTTTAGTTATTTGAGGGTGGTTGTCGAACCATGTCCGGACCACCCTCGATGTGTGCACCGGACTGTTGTCGTGCATGAAGAAAATTTCCTCGTTTATTTGAGGAAATCTGTTTCGTGCGCTGGGGAGCATTACGTTCTGCATTATACCTTCGTATTCTTTACCATTCATTCGGGGTGATGTTTGCGTGATTTCCATCACCCCTGACGCACTAATGGATCCCCAAAAGCTGCAAGTAATTCTCCCACTATGCATCTCCTCCACCACGTATTTTGGATCCAGCCGTATTCCTTTAGGACGCCAGACGTGCAATCTGCCATCTTCAGCAGTACTAAACACCTGTAAATTTAAAGAAATTACACGATAAATAATTAGATCATGTCGATAATATCAATATTTAACCACTTAAATGGGTACAAGAGTAGTAAAGTAGTACTTAGGTAGTACTTAAGAAGTACTGTTTTATCAACTTACCGACGTGACATGAAAAATATTAATTAAAACCATATTCGGAATTTTCGAGGTTCTAAGGTTATTACCATCACGAATCAAATTTCTAAATAGCTGCTGAATTAGTTTTAATTCTAATCTTTTGAATGCTTAGACATCGCTCCAAAATTTAAAAAACATTAACAATATCAATATATGTATATTGAGTTTTAGTGTTTTCTTAATTTTGGAGCAATGCCTTAATATCCAAAAGATTAAAATGATAAATAATTCAACAGCTATTTAATTACATTTTGAATTACATTTTTAATGGAGAAATTAAAATTCAAATTATAATTTGTCCGTATTTACTACGAATGTAATATTGATTTTGTTAAGGAATATTTAAATTTTGAAGAAATGTCTGAACATCCAAAATATTAAAATTAGAACTAATTTTGAAATTTCATTCGTGATGATAATAACCTAAAAACCGCGGTAAATCCGATTATGATTTCAAGTTATATTTTTCCGTTTTCTTGTTCTATTGTAAAAGTATTTCACTGACAATTTCTGTAAATAAAATATATTTAATCAATATAATTAAAAAAGTAATGCTGTTCCAGTGAAATACTTTTAAAATCGAAAAAAAGAAACGAAAAAAAAGATCTTAAAATCATATTCGGGCTTTCAGCAATTCTTAGGTTATTACCATCGCGAATCAAATTTCGAAATTGCTGCTGAATTACTTTTAATTTTAATCTTTTGGATGTTCAGCCATTTCTCCAAAATTTAAATAACCTAAACAAAATCAACATATGTATATTGATTTTCAGCGTTTTTTTTTAAATTTTGGAGCAATACCTGAATATCAATAAGATTAATATTATAACTAATTCAACAGCTACTTCGAAATTTTTCAATTATATTTTTAACGAAGAAAATAAATTTGAAGTTATACAAAAGTTGTGTGTGTGTGTGTGTGTGTGTGCGTTTGCGTGTATGTTATATACCTTCTCGTCTGAAAAAATCCACTTGTTCCATTCTTGTTGAGGTTTGTTTTTATGCTCGTTCGCAAATGCTACTCGTTGCATCCTGTGTCTATCGGTCAACGAGCATTTTCGAGCTGGAACGTGAGATTCCAAACCGCCTTCTTTAAGTCGACGAATTATGGTTCTCGTACTGACATTAATGTCAATATTATTGACAACATCCGCTGCAGACATGAACGGATTTTCATCAACGGTGGATAATATTTGCAAATCTTCCTGCTCACTGGTTTTTCTTATGCCGTGGTTTCTGGCCCGATGGTCTGCCGAACCCGCCGTTCCATTTTGTCGAAATTTTTTCTTCCACAATTCCACGGTTTTAATGTTGCAACCGACTGTTGCTGCCACTTGCCTATTGCTGAGGCCTGCCTCGCACAATCCAGCGATTCGTCCACGAGTTGCCTCGTTATAATTTGCGAAGCGGTTTCGAACTTGATCAGCCATGTTGAAATGAAAATGTCAAGCACTTCATTAAACAGCACACAAACGCAACATTCATTTTTAGTAAATTAATTTACAATTATAATTGGCCATATTTAAACGAAATTAATATTGATTAACAAAATCGTTTTTTCGTTGCAAATATGGACAATTATAATTTCAAATTTAAATTCTTCGGTAAATATTTAATTTAAAAAAATTCGAAATAGCTGTTAGATTATTTATACTTTTGATCTTTTGGACATACAGACATGGCTCCAAAATTTCAAAAACATTAACAAAATCAATATACGTATACTGCTTTTTAGTGTTTTTTAAATTTTGGAGCAATGTCTGCATATCCAAAAGATTAAAATTGAAGCTAATTCAGCAACTCTTTCGAAATTTGATTCGTGATGGTAATAAGCTAAACATATTTCAATTACTGAAATTTTCAGCAAAATACTTTTATAATCGATCAAGAAAATCGAAAAAAAAAATTAAAATCATATTCGGACATTTCGCGGTTCTTAGGATATTAGCATCACAAATCAAATTTCGAAATAATTAAACCTTTTAGATGATCAGGCATTGCTCCAAAATTACAAAACATTAACAAAATCAATATATGTATTGCATTTCTTAATGTTTTTTTTGACATGCGTATACGCGCGGAAAGTCCGAATATGATTTTAAGTTAGATTTCTCCGTTTTTCTTGATCGATTATAAAAGTATTTCAATGAAAATGTCTGCAATTGAAATATGCTTAAGTTATTAACCATCACGAATCAAATTTTAAAATAGCTGCTGAATTAGTTTTAATATTAATATTTTGGATGTTCCGAATTTGCTCCAACATTTCAAAAACATTAACAAAATCAATATAAATAAATATTGCTTTTCAACGTTTTTTAATTTTGGAACAATATCTGTATATCCAAAAGATTATAATTATGAATAATTCAACAGCTATTTCGAATTTTTTAAATTACATTTTTAACGAAGTAATTAAATTTAAAATTATAATTTTATATATTTACTACGAAAGTAATATTGATTTTGTGAAAGTTTTTTAAATTTTTGATCAATCCATGTTTTAATTACTTTCGGCGTAAATATCAACAAATTTAACAACTAAAAAATTTGGTTAGTTTTAATTTATTTTCTTTGTAAAAAATGTGATTAAATTATTTTCTTTTATACTAATTCACTTAAATATATCGATTGAAATTAAAATTTAAAGCCGTCGAATAAAATGTTCTCTGTTAAATTGCCATGTCAGAATTTAAAAAAAAAAAGGTTATTCCTTAGCAACGATAGTCAATAATCATAGCCTGTAAAGTAACGAAGGCCGTATTCGGTGACACAATTAACGCGAATTGAAGGAAACAATTATGTGAGTTGATTGCTTATCCTATAATGTAATATAATTTAATATAATACATTTATTATAATTTAATATATAATATATTTCTATTTTTTGTTTTTTTATAGGCCAAAAGAGCAGAAACCGCGCAGGAATGGTCCATCGAAAGCCCAAATCGAAGAGCTATTGGATAATGTCACAAATCACGACTATCTATGAATGAATGATCCTCGAAAACACCCTTCATTAATAAAATTCTGGTGGCGAGTAGTGGCGAAACGGTGTAATTTACGGAGTCGGAGTTTCCAACTGGACCCGGACTTTTGGGAAGAGGTAAATGTGAATATCATTAAAAAAAAAGATATACACATATTCATTTACTGATCATAATCAGACAGACGCAGAGACGTAAATCTTAACAATTTTATTTATAGATTTATATACATAGAATAATAAATAAAATACCAAATCATAAAAAAATACAAAAATAGAATATTTACAAAATACTGTGATATATATATATACATATAAAATTCTGTTTTTCAGGTGTGGAATAGTCGGCCCGAAAAGGTTACGATGAATCAACGTGATTTCATCGAACGTGAAGTTTAAACAAAACATTGAAAGTGTTACAAAATGTTATTTTTAAACATATTTCGTGATTATTGTATAATAATTACAAATTAATAATTATTGTTTATTGTAAAACACTTTCCAAACAACAATGAGAATATATGTATAACCTTAAAATGTATTAAGAAATGTTTTTAATAAT
>JAQOWT010000339.1:0-22099 GCA_030407085.1 Trichopria drosophilae
TGCGGACACGAATAGGCGTCCTATTGGATTACCTTTGGGCACCCGACCGATGCCCTTCGGGCACGATCGGGATGTTCGACGGGCGTCCGACCTTTTCGGACTGGGCACGAAATGGGCATCCAAAAGGCATCCGTCGGACACTCAAATCTTTTTTCGGTTACACTAGGGTTTGTGATTATTTTTGAGCGACGAAAGAAGGAAGATTATAAATTTAATTTAAAATAACAAACATTTCACATAGTGAATTACTTAGATTTAACAAATAGACTTAATAAATAAATTAAATTTCACTTTTTTGTAAGTATTGAATTAACCTACACGTAAATGAAGATAATATGTTTCATTAAGAATTTTTCTTAACAATTATAAATTGAATTCAGCATCCTCAAAACCCCTCGAGTAATGATTTTTGTTTCACTAGAATTATTTTCGTGTATGATGACGGGTAATATTGGAAAACGCACCAATATTTCGTCGTACCGATCGCCATTTAGTTAAGAAGACAAAAAAAAAAATAATCAAATATGATGGATTCCTTTAATGGACACATCGGGTTCGCGTTTGTAACTTATTTTAAGTCGATGGAAGTAGATGTATAGGAACGGTATCCACGAAACTCCCGCCGCCGCCACCAGGCGTCGCCACAGTCGCGGCGCTGTCGCAGCATGCGAGGTGGTAGATTCGTGAACTAATTCGCAGACTGATTCGTGAACTAATTCGTGGTTTGAGTCTCGGAATGACTCGCGGGCCGATTCGCGGATTGATTCACATTTTTGATTTGCTGTTTAGTACACGGTTTCAAGACTCTCACATTGGAAAATCTGACCGTCGCTAATGAGGTCATTTAGATGACGCAAGACTTCGTGGACGGTCCCATTAAGTTTTCGAAGATTAATGCTGTAGCGTTATGCATATATCTTTCGATCTTTTAAATGTGCCCTGTTGGGGAAATCTCTCTTTCTATATGTCGTTACCGACCTAATTCGGATGTTACATATCTTTTTTTTGATGAATTGAAAGCGTAGATTTCCATTAGTCTAAATACCAGCTTGAAGCGCAATCTCGTATATCGACGACCTACTTTTTAAATCTCACACAAATTTTAAAAACCTACAATCAGGGCGTTGACCTCTCCCTTACCATGTTGTAAGTTTCAGAGTTTTCTCTCGTCGGGGGAAATCTATTCATCAATATGACAGTCGTCTTGACAAGCCGTTAGTGTATCTCAATGATCTCCAACAGTGACGAAACCGCTGAGCCCCTTCACACAAAACCGCTAAGACCATTTTAAAATTAATTTAGAAAAGCCTCTAAGCAAGCCTCAACACGTTCAAAAGACCTAACACGTCGACCCCCTGATGCGCGGGACCCGGCAAGTCTATTTTTCCCACATCTCTTATTCGAAAGCGCTCGGTCTAGATTCAAATTTTTCCTGGTACCCTAAATACTAGTGTAAAATAAATGTGTCTTATTCTCAGGACATTTATCACACCCATCTTGATCGATTTTTCTACGCAATGAAAATTACAGCGTTGCCAGATTTTGATAATAAACTGTTAGATTGTCATCTTAATGTTGTATTTGTATATGGCAACGGCGGATCAATTCAGTGAGGTATAAATTAAGCATACTAAGACTACCGGGTAATAGTCTCCTATACTCCACACGTTCCTCTACTTGTAACATTTTTTCAAGATGGTCGATATCAAGAGAACTTTTTCATCGTGGGAGGAATCCTTGAAGGGGGTTTACGAAACCCTCGGCGAAGATGCTACTCCGGGTCAATTCCAGGACTTCATCGAGAAGTGTACCGGGAATATTCGAAACATTAATTCCTACATTTTATCAAATCCCCATATTCCAAATGGGGTGAAGGCATCGGTGGAGACGATTATGCACCGCATAACGACTCTAAGTGCTAAAGCTGTCGAGCGATTGGCTCAAAGAGAAGAAGATAATAGGCCTGAAGAAAATTTTATTCTGCAGAAGAATGTCGAATCGGCATTTAAAAATCGGTTAAGAACGGCACTGGTAGTTAATTTAAAACATTCGGACCCCGTAAAATTTATGTTTGAGATAAAACCTAGCGTCGTTGAATATGTGCGTGGTATAATAAACGAGTACAACTGTGTCAAGGTATGTACTGTGTTTTCGGGTGAGTTTACCGCGGGGCAGCTGCAGGATGTTAAATATTTTGCCAACAAATATGGGCAATTATGTGCGACCACGGACTTAAACGAGTGGTTCGACGAAAAAGTTAAAGCGCCTATTCTTTCTTCTCTCGAAGAATTTCAGGAGAATGGCTCGGGATGGGCTTTATCATGCATACATTCGCTGGCTATACAAACAGCGAAGTATAATCCCATGCGTGCCGGCCGATGGATCGACTTGCCCAAGTGGATTAAAAACAAAAAAGCAGTAATTAATGTAAAAATTCCGGGTAATGACTGCTTTGCGTGGGCGATTATGTCGGCATTATTTCCCGCAAATGCCAGTTCAGATCAACAATCATCATATCCACATTATCGAAGGCATCTTAATTTCGAAGGCATTGATTTCCCCGTCGCGTTAAAGGATATTCCAAGGTTCGAAAATTTGAACGACATTTCAGTCAATGTATTTATAGTAGCCGAGAAAAAAGAAGAAGTGCTACCTGTACATTTGACTGCAAATGAGAAGGATCGACATATTAACCTCCTCCTCGTGTCTGAAGAAGAACGGAGGAGACCCCCACGCCCCTCCTCATCTTTTGTTTTGGACGACGTCGAAGTCGAAGAAGATGACAGGATCAATCATCATTACTGCTGGATTAAAAATTTATCAAGACTAGTGCATAAACAGTGTAGCAAACGTGAGGGTAAAAAGCATATTTGCAACAGGTGTCTTCACTATTTCTATAGTGAACAAAATCTTGTCATGCACAAGATAGAATGTGGAAAGAAAAATGATTGTGCGGTAAAACTCCCCGAAACAAAAACAATCATTTTGAAATTTAATAGTTTGGGTCGAGCCATGCCGGTACCCTTCATTGTTTACGCTGATACCGAGTGCCTGCTGGGAAAAGTGGAGACGGAGGCACCTCCAAAAACGGCTTACGAGCAACATAAGATTTACAGTGCAGGCTACTACGTACACTGTCAACACGACCCCTCGCTGTGTCGTTACCGTTCTCACCGGGGGTCCGACTCTGCTACCTGGTTTGCCAACGAGCTGAAGGAGTTGGCCGATGAAGTTAATCAGGTAAAATTAATTAAAATTACAAAATATATTCATATAAAATTTATTATTAATTAATTACAATAAAGTCAAATAAGTAATATTATGTGTTTGCTTTCAGATCCTAAGTGATACGAAGCCAATGCATTTGAGTCCGAATGAGTGGAGGGAATTCTATACAGCGACAATGTGTCACATCTGCGGGGGATGCTTCTCAAATGAGGACGTCAAAGTTCGCGACCACGATCACTTGACCGGTCAATTTCGGGGTGCCGCTCACAACTTGTGTAACCTTAAGTATAAATATCGATTTAATATCCCCATAATATTCCACAATTTGAGCGGTTACGATGCTCATTTCATTATTCGCGACATTGCCAATGCTTTTGACGGAGATATTCATATTATACCATGTAATATGGAAAAGTACATTTCCATGATTAAGTATGTTAAAGGAACTAAAATTAGATTAACATTTTTAGATTCAATTAGATTTTTGAATTGCTCCCTCGAAAACTTGGCATATTTTTTAAGTGATGAAAAAAAACAAATTTTAAAGTCACACTTTCCAAATGAGGAAAAATTTAATTTATTAATACGCAAATGGGTTTTCCCTTATGATTACATAAGCGAAATGAGCGTCCTAGAGCAATCATATCTTCCTTCACGAGACCAATTTTTTAATCAACTGTACGAGTGTGATGTCAGTGAGAATGATTATGTGCATGCGATGAATGTGTGGAATGTATTTAAGTGTAATACTCTGGGTGAGTATTCAGACTTGTATTTAAAAACAGATGTCCTTCTACTTGCGGATATCTTTGAAAATTTTCGTACAACTCTGTTAAAATCACACGGGTTAGATCCAGCACATTATTACACTCTACCTGGGTATACATGGGACTGTGCTCTCAAGCATACTCAAGTAGAGTTGGAATTACTCACCGATATAGACATGATAATGTTTATCGAGAGCGGTATAAGGGGAGGTCTTTCTCAATGCTCAAATCGGTACGCAAAGGCCAATAACAAATACATGCCCGATTATGACCCGTCTAAAGAGTCAAAGTACCTAATGTACTTCGATATAAACAATCTGTATGGGTGGGCAATGAGTCAATCACTGCCTACCGGAGGTTTCGAATGGGTGGAAAACGTTGACTTGGAAAATGTACCCGATGACTCGGAAATTGGATATATTCTCGAAGTTGACTTGACCTATCCTGGAGAAATACATAATAAGCAGAAAGATCTCCCGCTATGCCCCGAGCGAGCAGTTCCGCCCGGTTCAAAACAACCGAAATTACTCGCTACATTAAATGACAAGGAACGGTATATCATTCATTACCGAAATTTAAAGCAAGCGCTCACCCACGGTATTATTTTAAATAAAATTCATAGGATACTAAAATTCAAGCAGACTCCATGGTTAAAGTCGTACATTGACTTAAATACCAAACTCCGCACAGTTGCGACAAATGATTTTGAAAAAAATTTGTATAAATTGTTGAACAATGCGGTATTTGGGAAAACCATGGAGAATGTTCGGAGTCGCGTTGATGTTCGTATCAAATCGAAATGGGCAGGAAGGTTTGGTGTGGAAGCTTTAATATCGAAACCAAATTTTCATCGAAGAAAGATATTTGATGAAGACTTGGTCGCGATAGAATTAAAAAAATTAGAAGTTACCATTAATAAGCCAATATACGTCGGAATGGCTATATTGGATATTTCTAAAACAAAATTGTATGAGTTCCATTACGATTATGTTTTAGAAAAATTTAATGAAAATGCGAAACTATTGTATACCGATACTGATAGTCTTATTTATCAATTTAAGTGTGATGATGTATATGATTGTATGAAACGCGATATTAATATGTACGATACGAGCGATTATTCCAAAAATAATGAGTACGGTATGCCACTAGTCAATAAAAAAGTTTTAGGACTAATGAAGGACGAATGTAGTGGAAAAATAATGACAGAGTTTGTCGGACTCAGGTCAAAAATGTATGCGTTGCGTGTGTTAGGCGAAGGTGAGAAGAAGAGAGCGAAAGGTGTGAAAGAAGTCGTCGTCCGAAAAAGAATCACTTTCGACGACTATCTGAACTGTCTTCAAAATACGTCTACAGTTACGCGCGAGCAAAGATATTCGTTCAAAATTACATAACGTGTACACGGTATGTGAGAAAAAAATTGCTCTAAGTCCCCACGATGATAAGCGATACTTAATGGCTGGTAGTACAGACACTCTACCGTGGGGGCATAAGGATATTATGGACATCGACGAATAATGTGTGTATTATTTGTAACTATATACAACATCAAATAAATTTTAAAATGTGTGAATATATGTGAATGTTATAATTGTGAAATTACTATTTAAATTTATGGAATGTATAAAAAATATCATGTACATGCAGACAGTTTTTAATAAAGTTATATTATATTATATTTCAAGTTTATTTACTTATTTAGATAGATATTAAGCGTTTCTATAATTGACATGTATTTCGAAATGTGCCTTGACATTGATGCATTTTGAAAGACCCACGTTTCGTATTGACCTGCTTTCACGTTCCCCCAAATTTAAACGATTCAAGTTCAAACGCGTTTGGAGCTAAATTGAGCATTATCTTTACATTACGAAACTTTGAAACTGTACTTTTCTATTCGTCTAATATTTTCTTGCCCAATTTCTAATTCGTATAAGGTGCTGGTGGGATTTCTACTATAAATGCCGATGCAGTCGAGTATTTTTCATCAGTAACGTGGCTCGATATATGTCTTCAAGAGATCTAAAAGTTAAAACTCGTGAATTAAAAAATAGAGTCGACATTTTTTTAAAAAATATACAAATATTAAAAGACGATTTGAAACTTAGGTCTGAAATTAAAGTACTAGCAAGCCAAATCGAAAATTTATATATTACAAATGGCATCATCATCAGCAGCAGCAGCAGCTACAGCGGCAGCGCTAGTCAAAACACTAAATTCAACAACGAAATTTTTACCGACTATGAAACTGGCAGAACTGGACCCAGAAAAAGTATATGTCGTTTCAAAAATTCGGAGAGTATCAACAAAATTTGGAGAACGAATAAGCGTAGAGTTGAACAATGAAATCTCCTGTTTTCTTCCACCTCGGTACACAACACTTTTCCGAGATGCGATGGAGAGTTACCAAAGCATCGTTGAAAATAATCAGCTATACATGAAGTACATCGGAACAAAATTCAACGACATCGAATTTTTAACCGAATCCCACTAACAATGACGATGTCGAACGAAATTAAAAAAATAGAAGGTATTATATATGGTAAGAAATATGTTTTACTAATTACATATTGTTTAATTTATATTTTATTAATGCATTATAATTTACATCTATTACTATTATTATCATTACAGCTTTCCGCTTGAAGCGAAACCGATGCACTCGAATCCGGATGATTAGCGGATATTTCATACAGCGGCAATGTGACATCTTCGGGGGGAGACCATTCTCGAATCAGCATTAATCCATGACCATAATTGGTGACTGGTCAAATCAAAGGCGTATGCTGCAACATCAGTCATCTTGATGAAGAATGGAACCTGCAACAAAAATCAAATATATAAATGAATACTAAATATATAAATGTATAAATAAATTGTGTATAAATAAATTAAATGAAATGAAATTTAGAAACTCACATTTGAATTATTTTTCTCATTTTCTTCTCTTTCGCTAGACGTGATGTGCGCAGACGCCAACGACATCGTTCTCGTCGCAAAATTCCCTCGTAAAACCGCTTCCTCAATTTGGCTTCGACGTTGATAGTCAGGTCGTATGCTCTGGGAATATCGACGTATAACTTCGACATGTCGAAATAGTTGATGTAATAATTATAAAACTTCTGTTTGAAGTTGTAGCATTCATCTTCCGCTTCATTTATTTGGCGTTGAAGATCTTGCAGTGCATTATCCGCAGTATCCCCTTGCACATCTGCGTATAGCTGTTGCAGTTGCCCATCCCTCCTCTGCAAATAATTATGCAGCCGTCGCAACTCGTCCACTCTTCTATTCCTCCGATTAATTTCGCGACGAATTCCGTGGCACGTTGCGTTGAATTCGTGTAGACTTGCGGGTTCCCCCATCCACTCGTACACAATCGCAAGCACAAATCTTAATTTGGCGTACATTTTTTTTTTCTATTTAGGAAAATCTTAGTATTTTCAGTGATTCCTCACTTTTAACTAATATCTATTCGGCTCGAACCCGTATATATACAAGAAAATATGCTAAGGAATGCAACAAAAATCTAATTTATCTTAAGTAAATCCTGCTTCCATCTATTCAACCATCATTTGTCCACCATATTAGTCTTAATGTATTATATCCTCCTTGTCGATCCAGGTGTTATGCTTTTCTTCAAAGCCCAACCATTTAACAAACGCTTTAGAACCTTTTTGACGTAGAATTTTTTCAATCAGATAAACATCAGGATTTTTAGTCCGTTGCAGTTCAAATTCGTAGAATCCACCTGATATTGCGTTTCCTGCATTGTCTTCTAGTAAATATGTTACTGGATATGTTTTTTTAACTTTTATTATTTTAAAAACTTCAGTCGTCCAATTCGGTGTATATCCCTTTTCAAATATATGTTTGAATTTACTAATACGAACCTGTTGACCTACTTTAAACTTTGGATGAATATTTTCGTTCACAATTACATTATACACACATTCCAATAGTTCTTTTTCATTGTCTTTATTCACATCTTGCGGCTTCATTTTAATAGTACCATGTGTGCTATTGTTATAATCATTAACCAAGTCTGGTAAGATATGGAGCCATTGATAATTACCATGAAGGCTAAACTGTGGCCACATTTTATTTTTCAAAGTACGATTAAAGCGTTCGCAAATTGATGCTTTTAGATTACTGTATGTAGAATATAAATTGATATCATGTGTTTTCATTAAATTTGAGAATTTTGCATTATAAAATTCTTTTCCACGGTCGGTATGTAGATTCTTTGGAATTCGACCCATTTTAAATATCGATTTCATGGCAGCTGTGACGTCATCACCAGTCTTTCTTTTTACTGGGCGGGCCCATGCATACTTAGAGAATACATCGATGACAGTTAACAAATATTTGTAACCCTTACTTTCATCTGCATATGGAATCATTTCTACAAGATCAGCTTGCCAAGTTTCATCTAATCCGCGAATATCTACTCGCCGTCTTGTATAATTTTTTCTTGCTGGTTTATGAAGCTCCTTCACGACTTCTCTCTTCTCTTTAGAAGTCATTGTTGTTAAACAGATAGGACAACGTCTTGATTAAAACTGTTGGGTGGATTGTTGCAGATAGTTTATTTATTCACATTTTTCAGACTAACTAATTAATTCTTCCGTAAGGAGTACAAATGTGAAATGTCCCTCTCCATAACATCAGTTAGTGCATTAATCTTCTTTAAGGCTTCACTGTTTTTATTGACATTTTGTTCTAGGAGAAAAATTAATTTCTCAGCATCGTGAGCTACAGTACTACTCTCCCTTATGTCATAGGTGTGTTTTTTCAAGTCTCCTTCTATATTAGCAATATCTACAGTAAGACTATCAATCAAACCATTATTTTTATTCAAATCATCTTTATTTTTCTTTACTTCCCGCTCTAAGACAGTGATATTATTCGTAAGATTGCTAAGAGTGTAATTATTTTAATTTAAATTATAGGTATGTTTAGTTATTTCCTGATGTAATTCAATAGTATAATTTCCAAAATCTGAAGATATAATCCGCCTCTTTTCTATTTCATTGTAATTTTTATTTATATCTTGCTGCATTTTATTTATACTTTTTTCAAAATATTCAATCTTCTCATTATTTTTAATTACACCTTTAGACAGTTCATCTATTTGCTGTTTAATATCGCGAATATATGTGTGGAACATTCTCAAAGTAATGGCATCATCCGAATCTGTCGGAATTCCAATATTACATAACTTTCTTTTCTTAAAATCATAAGAACCATCTGTAGCAATTTCGACACTTTGAAATACTTGCTTCCGTGCTCGTTGAGACGAACGTCCAAATACATCGATGCTCATTATGATACTGACGTAATTATCACGCAATTAATAGATTATATTAGCTTCACGCAACTCTTCAATAATCGATAAGATTTCATTCGAAAGACTTGAATTACCAGCAGCTTGCGATGCTATTAGAAGGCGCAAACGATCGACAAGTTCATTTGGATCATCCCAATGCACGTAGTCAATTTTATGGTTTTGTTCAACAATCATGTATTCAGGCAAATTACCACCCTTTTTCGGAACATCTTTGAACATTTCCTTGATATAGTTTCGATACTTGTGGGAAGCATTATACCGAATAGGGTTTTCCTGATTCCAATCTTTCCTATGTGCATTAGTTAAGGTTAGTATACTTTTGTAATTGTTTAAATCAGACTGTTGGATTATAGCTATATCAGCTTTTTTCTTAAATAATAATTCTAGCAAACCTTCAGTAATAGCAAATTTGTTATCCTTAACAATGACATTTTTATTCTTAAATTCTATTGTCGAATCACCGATTCTTGTAGTACCACCTTCTATGCGAACACCATAAATTGTATCAATAATATCACTTTTCTCATGAATATTTCTCACCAGTAAAGATAGAAACTTATTTGATAACCTTTCTTCAGTATGATATGTAGGTGTTTAATATCACTGCTAAATGTCTGCTCTAAAGGGGTATTATATCCATCAAGCATATCATCATCATCATCAAAATCGTTAACATCATTAATTTCTATGCTATCTGTTACTTTATTCTGTACGTTTATATCATCAATCGCATTTTTGTTAATTGACATTGTTGTAGCGTCTGCTATTTTTTCCAATGGACTTATCAGAGGTTTGAGCATTTCACTTATCGCAAGGTCATGTGTTTCTTTACCCATTTTGAGTAATCGATGTTTTCGGCGAATAGATTCGCTAGCTTTGACAATTTGACGTAAAACGTCTTGCTGCTGCTTAAGAGGAGAAGACATGTTAATGCATGCAAGTCTCACTCTGCACTGACTTGTTACAACATTTTTTGTTTCTTCTTAAAATCATTTATGCTTATAAAACAATCAAAACCTTTTCGATACCTTCCCTCTTCTATTTCACTATCTTTATCGATTACAATAAATCCATGCTTTTCTGTTCAACATTGTGTACATATATCTTTAAAAGTGTTGTATGGCATATCCGTATTGACATGATCATTATACACATGTTTAAGATTCATTTCATCCTGCCTAAAGAGAACCAGAAAATTTACGTTATCTCGAATAAGATGCTTGGGAACGCGAGCATACGTTTGACTGAGATAAAAGCAATCGACGCAATTATGTCTACCCATACAAAAGAAGGATCTAATGTTATCTTGCTTCTCGCACGCAACATCATCAAATATAATAATAGAGTTTGGCCTAGCCTCGGCGGGTGGTACTACCTGTTCATTATCGTGAAAAGGAAAGTATCCTATGCCCTCCACAGAGTCGAGTAAGTTTTGTAAAAATTGATATTTTGGTTGATTTAACGATTTCGAATATACATATATATTTTCAAACTTTAATCCATTCTGATCGATGATTAGACTGATTAGTGTATTTGTTTTTCCGCAATTAGACGGGCCACAGAAAAGTGCACGTATACTATTGGGCAGCAACTCCCCATGTCGTTTATGATTAGTTGCATTATTATTTTGTACAGACGATGTTAAATCATCAAAATTGATGATTGGGATTTTTGTTGGTTGTTTATGAAATCGCATTTTGATAATAACTGATCATAAAAGTATAAGTAGCGTCTTTATATGTAATGTCAGTCATTAACTGTTTGTTACTTGAATGATGCACATCTTAATATGATTACATATGTGGGTAAAAACAAGAAGCAAAAACGGATAAAGAGTGGGGGAGGATTGGTCAATTCTTTAATTAATAAATTACCGGTAGAACTTCATATACCCGGTTATCAGTACTGCGGGCCTGGTACAAAATTAAAGCAACGATTAGCAAGAGGGGACTCAGGGATAAATCCGTTAGATAAGGCTTGCAAGGAACACGACATTGCTTATTCCAAAACTCGTGAAAATCCTACCGGTAGAAGCGAGGCCGATCGAATATTAGCGGAGCAGGCTTGGAAGCGAGTTTTAGCAAAAGACGCAAGCATTGCAGAAAAGGCGGCAGCTTGGGGTGTTGCAAACACAATGAAACTAAAAAGTAAATTAGGCATGGGACTGAAAAAGAAGAAAAAAGTGTCAAAAAAGAAAACAACATCATTGAACAACATTATTGCGGCTGCTAAAATGTCAATGTCACCAAGTAATAATGTTCAAAGTGTTATATCGAGCGCTTTGAAAGGGGCACGTAAAGCCGTAAAAGAAGCAGGTGGCAAACGATTCATTCAAAAAACTCGACAGCTATCGATACCTTCAAAGGTTGGAGGATTCTTACTTTTTCTAGCACCCATATTTGCTGGATTAAGTGCTGCAGATGCATTAGCTGGTGGCGCAGCGGGCATAACCAAGGCTGTTAATGATGCAAAAGCTGCTCAAAAGCAGTTACATGAAAGTGAGAGGCATAATCGTGCTATGGAGACAATAGCTATAGGTAAAGGGTTATATCTTAAACCTTATAAAAATGGTCTAGGTTTGAAATTAAAACCATATAAAACGGGTTCAGGTGTTAAATGTAGAAAAAATCGAAAAAACTTGTAAAGCTACCGCATCGAGCACTCACCGATGTAGATATATTGAGATATTCGAAAGAAGCTGGAATTCCGAATTTTAGAGGTGTCTTTATGCGTAATAATTTACCAAAGAATCCCCAAGTTAATGAATGTGCAGTCATAAATTTAGACGATGCAAGCGGTCCGGGGACACATTGGGTAGCATATCGAAAACGTGGTTCTAAAGTCGTTTATTTTGACAGCTTTGGAAACCTTAGCCCACCTGCTGAGTTGGGAAAATATCTCGGTGTAGGTAGCATTATGTATAACCGTGAAAAATTTCAAGACTATGCCACTTTTGATTGTGGACATTTATGTCTCAAATTTTTATGCAATCAGCTGTTTTGTCCAAACAAGTATCAGTTGTATAAATATATCGCATAAAATATTATGATAATCAGTGTAATTTGAACAATCAGTATGAATGATTCTTTTACGTTGACGCTCTCGGGGCAGTCTTCAGTATTGGAAGCGCAATACTTTCCACCTATTGAACTTTCACCACAGAAGAATTATGAATTGGGTTTGATAGAACTTTTAACGTTTAATTCAATCCCAAATGTTGACGTTAATAATAAATTTCATATTGGTAACCATGAAATTATTGTGCCGATCGGTAGCTATGAAATTGAGGATATAGCAGAATATATTAGAAACAAGCTGTCAGAGTATAGTGACATTACGCTAGATATAAAACCGAATAATAATACACTACGTAGTGAAATCAGATCTAATCGAGACATTGATTTTACACCAATCGATTCGATTGGGCGAACATTGGGCTTCAATAGACGAATTTTGTAAGCAAACAAGTTGCACATTTCAGATTTGCCAGTAACCATAATTAAAGTTAATGCACTTCGCGTGGAATGTAATATAACTACAGGCGCTTATATTAATAGCAGTAGAGCGCACACGATTCATGAATTTTTTCCTACTGTGGCACCCGGATATAAGATTGTGGAAGTGCCGAATCACGTCATTTACCTACCTGTTGCCGTCAGATTAATAGATCATATTCAATTGCGTATTGTTGATCAGAACGGTGATTTGGTGAATTTTCGTGGTGAAACAATTACGATACGACTCCATCTTAAATCTACGTAACAATGGGTATTATGTACAATGGTCAGAACCTTAATAGTTACTATAATAATAACCCATCATGGAGAAAACATATCAGTCGTCGTCAAATTCGCAAGACGTTAACACGTCGGAACGCTCTATTTCTGAAAAGCTTGGGACTCAAGTTACATTATCATCACAATATCAAACAGTGAATAATAATAATAAAAATTGTTATTGCCGTTGTTGTATTTGCATACTTATAGCACGTTATCATAATAGCAATAATGGAGGATCCAATACTCAGCATTCAAAACCCAGTCGTTTTCGACGAATCTGTCGCTCATTACGAGCTGCATTCACATCAATCTTACAATACAAGTTCTTTTGGTAAAAATGATGAAATTCGTATTGCTGTGCAAAATCAAGATTTATGTATTTTACCGTGTAAAAGTTTGATACATGTTAGTGGAAGGTTGACGAAAACCGACGGAACTAAAGCAAATAATACTAATCTAACGTCTAACGCAATCTGTCATTTATTTGATGAGGCGCGATATGAATTGAATGGTGTTGAAATTGATCGAAATAGAAATGTTGGTATTACTAGCTTGATGAAGGGGTATCCTTCTTACACGCCAAATGATGAATCCGTTTTAATCAATGCAGGTTGGATATCTAGTTCAAATATAAAGATAACAAATGATAATGGTTATTTTGATGTAATCATGCCTCTGAGTATGATTCTCGGATTTGCGGAAGATTATCGTAAGATAATTGTAAACGCGAAGCACGAACTTGTTTTAACAAGATCTAAACATGATGATAATGCAATTATACAAAATGCAGAAGAACATTACAAAATTGAGATGAATAAAATAGAATGGTTAGTTCCATATGTGACGTTGGCTGATAGGGAAAGGATACAGCTGTTACGTTTCATTGAAAAAGACCCTTGCATATCTTTAAGTTTCCGTACATGGGAACTTTATGAATATCCTCTATTACCGGTAACATCATCCCACGTGTGGTCCGTGAAAACAGCGACACAACTAGAAAAGCCACGATATATTATTATCGGCTTCCAAACAGCACGAAAAAATGACAAGGCGAAAAATGCTAGCCTGTTTGATCACTGTAACATTAGTAATGTTAAAGTATTTCTGAATTCAAAATATTATCCGTATGGTAATTTAAACCTTGATATTGCAAATAATCAATTTTCTTTATTATACGATATGTATATCAATTTTCAAGCTAGTTACTATAATAAAAATTTTAATGGTAAACCTATATTGAATAAATCAATATTTTTAGAGAAAGCTCCATTAATCATTATTGATTGCTCTAAGCAGAATGAAGCTTTAAAACACGCACCTGTTGATGTGCGGCTCGAATTTGAATCAAAAGAAAATTTTCCTGCAAACACTTCTGCTTATTGTTTAATTTTACATGATCGTATTGTAGAATATAATCCCATAAGTGGAAATGTAAAGAAGTTGGTTTAAGAGGGGGTTAGCCATTATTGCGCATGCGCTAATTAATGAATAAAATATAGTCATACTTTAATTGCTAGTGAATCAGTATCATACGAAATGGAATACATTGTAGACGTGCAGGGATTCCGCGGGCCTGGTAATCGCTTCATACCGAAGGAAATGTCTATAATGAATATTTTCGCCGGTGAAATTGAGACTTGTGTGTTTAAAGCGCCATATCAATGGGTGTGGTTACCGTTACACTATAAAAGAGTCAATAACTGGTTAATACATAATTACCACGGCTTACCATGGCAATCTGGCGACGTTCCCTTTGATGCTATAAACGAGACTTTGGAGGATATCATTAAATGTGCCAACAAAATTTACGTAAAAGGAGTCGATAAAAAATGTTGGTTGGAGGATATATTAAACGCTGAAAATGTTATTGATCTCGACGTTTTGGACTGCCCATCTCTGAAAAAACTGAAGCAAGAGCAGCAATATGAATTGTCGGAGAAGTGTGAAAATCATTCGCTTAATGGAACTTGCACCAAAGAAAATGTGCAAATACTTAAAAATTGGGTATTGGGAAATCTACTTGAACAGCCTGCATCTCTTCAACGTTCATTAAGGATTTATTACGAGGTGAAACGTCTTGCATTGATGGAAACAAAAGATATAGAATATCTACCGATCGATTTCATCTGCATGTTTGCTGAACGACAAACTGAAGAAGCATGGACCTGCCTGCCACCTGCTATGCAAATGCATCCTGAAATACGTGAATGTCGTCGATGCTATAAACATTTCGAATCAAGCTATGATACGATAGATGGTGAACCGCCTATGATTAAAGACTGCATCAGTTGTCAAATTAAAAGCGATGCATTAGTTGACGATATTGAAAATATAAATTTTTTGTAATAGCTATTTTATATTCTTATGTATAACAATATTGTGAACAAAAAAAAATTTATGTAATGTATGAATATGAATGTGAAAAATAAAATTGATTAAATACATCTTCTGTATTTTCTTCATCTTCCTTCCTGCATGATATTGTACCAAAATAGAAAATGAGTTATTATTTAACAATGGGTTCAAGAGTGAACCTTCTTAGGAACGCGTTGAGACTTGCATGGCGTCTTTTATGCACCTGTCATAGCTGTCAGGCCCCGAGCGTTAGTAGGTCATCGTCACGTCTCGGGCGTCGGCCCTGGTCGTAAATCTTAAAAGCATGGTTAGAATGAGATCATGGGGGACGTAATCATTAATGGGTTTTACACGCATCTCAACTCGTATACCATCTTTGAGAGACATAGATCCCGACATATTATCTAATATGCTTGGAATTTACATGTGTTTTCCCAAGGATGGTCGAAGTTACATGTGTTTTCCCAATGATTGGAATCACGACCGAGCGCTTTCGAATAAGAGATGTGGGAAAAATAGACTTGCCGGGTCCCGCGCATCAGGGGGTCGACGTGTTAGGTCTTTTGAACCTGTTGAGACTTGCTTAGAGGCTTTTCTAAATTAATTTTAAAATGGTCTTAGCGGTTTTGTGTGAAGGGGCTCAGCGGTTTCGTCACTGTTGGAGATCATTGAGATACACTAACGGCTTGTCAAGACGACTGTCATATTGATGGATAGATTTCCCCGACGAGAGAAAACTCTGAAAGGTGAATTCAAACTTACAACATGGTAAGGGAGAGGTCAACGCCCTGATTGTAGGTTTTTAAAATTTGTGTGAGATTTAAAAAGTAGGTCGTCGATATACGAGATTGCGCTTCAAGCTGGTATTTAGACTAATGGAAATCTACGCTTTCAATTCATCAAAAAAAAAAAAAAGATATGTAACATCCGAATTAGGTAGGTAACGACATATAGAAAGAGAGATTTCCCCAACAGGGCACATTTAAAAGATCGAAAGATATATGCATAACGCTACAGCATTAATCTTCGAAAACTTAATGGGACCGTCCACGAAGTCTTGCGTCATCTAAATGACCTCATTAGCGACGGTCAGATTTCCCAATGTGAGAGTCTTGAAACCGTGTACTAAACAGCAAATAAAAAATGTGAATCAATCCGCGAATCGGCCCGCGAGTCATTCCGAGACTCAAACCACGAATTAGTTCACGAATCTACCACCTCGCATGGTGCGACAGCGCCGCGAGTCTTGAATTATAAGCCCGCGTACTAAACAGTAAATCAAAAATGCGAATCAATCCGCGAATCAGCCCGCGAGTCAGTCCGCGACTCAAACCACGAATTAGTCCACGAATCAGTCTGCGAATTAGTTCACGAATCTACCACCTCGCATGCTGCGACAGCGCCGCGACTGTGGCGACGCCTGGTGGCGGCGGCGGGAACTCCGTGAGATCTGTCCCTATTCATCTACTTATGTGGTCGCAGTTCTTGGACGAAAATGTTGCGGTAACAAATTGTTACTTCAATATTAGATGATGCAATGTGTTCTATGCATCACTCTGAACATATCCTATATGAAATTGTTTGGTTTTGCTGGGTGAAAAACCGGAAATTGAGAGTTAAAGTCGAGAAAATGACCGAATTTACGTATGTGGTCGCAGTTCTTGGACGAAAATGTTGCGGTAACAAATTGTTACTTCAATATTAGATGATGCAATGTGTTCTATGCATCACTCTGAACATATCCTATATGAAATTGTTTGGTTTTGCTGGGTGAAAAACCGGAAATAGGGAGTTAATGTCGAGAAATTCATCGAATTTACGTATGTGACCGCAGTTCTTGGGCGAAAATGTTGCGGTAATTAATTGTTACTGTAATTTAAGATGATACAATCTCTTCTATGCATTACTCTGAATATATCCTACATGAAACTGTTTGGTTTTGCTGGGTGAAAAACCGGGAATAGAGAGTAAAATCGAGAAAATGACGGAATTTACGTATGTGACCGCAGTTCTTGGGCGAAAATGTTGCGGTAACAAATTGTTACTTCAATATTAGATGATTCAATCTGTTCTATGCATCACTCTGAACATATCCTATATGAAATTGTTTGGTTTTGCTGGGTGAAAAACCGGAAATAGAGAGTTAATGTCGAGAAATTCATCGAATTTACGTATGTGACCGCAGTTCTTGGGCGAAAATGTTGCGGTAATTAATTGTTACTGTAATTTAAGATGATACAATCTCTTCTATGCATTACTCTGAATATATCCTACATGAAACTGTTTGGTTTTGCTGGGTGAAAAACCGGGAATAGAGAGTAAAATCGAGAAAATGACGGAATTTACGTATGTGACCGCAGTTCTTGGGCGAAAATGTTGCGGTAACAAATTGTTACTTCAATATTTGATGATTCAAGCTGTTCTATGCATCACTCTGAACATATCCTATATGAAATTGTTTGGTTTTGCTGGGTGAAAAACCGGAAATTGAGAGTTAAAGCCGAGAAAATGACCGAATTTACGTATGTGGTCGCAGTTCTTGGACGAAAATGTTGCGGTAACAAATTGTTACTTCAATATTAGATGATGCCATCTGTTCTATGCATCACTCTGAACATATCCTATATGAAATTGTTTGGTTTTGCTGGGTGAAAAACCGGAAATTGAGAGTTAAAGTCGAGAAAATGAGCGAATTTACGTATGTGGCCGCAGTTCTTGGGCGAAAATGTTGCGGTAACAAATTGTTGCTTCAATATTAGATGATTCAATCTGTTCTATGCATCACTCTGAACATATCCTATATGAAATTGTTTGGTTTTGCTGGGTGAAAAACCGGAAATAGAGAGTTAATATCGAGAAATTCATCGAATTTACGTATGTGACCGCAGTTCTTGGGCGAAAATGTTGCGGTAATTAATTGTTACTGTAATTTAAGATGATACAATCTCTTCTATGCATTACTCTGAATATATCCTACATGAAACTGGTTTTGCTGGGTGAAAAACCGGAAATAGAGAGTTAAAGTCGAGAAAATGACCGAATTTACGTATGTGGCCGCCGTTCTTGGGCGAAAATGTTGCGGTAACAAATTGTTACTTCAATATTAGATGATTCAATCTGTTCTATGCATCACTCTGAACATAACCTATATAAAATTGTTTGGTTTTGCTGGGTGAAAAACCGGAAATTGAGAGTTAAAGTCGAGAAAATGACCAAATTTACGTATGTGGCCGCAGTTACTGGGCAAAAATGTTGCGGTAATTAATTGTTACTATAATTTAAGATGATACAATCTCTTCTATGCATTACTCTGAATATATCCTACATGAAACTGGTTTTGCTGGGTGAAAAACCGGAAATAGAGAGTTAAAGTCGAGAAAACGACCGAATTTACGTATGTGGCCGCCGTTCTTGGGCGAAAATGTTGCGGTAACAAATTGTTACTTCAATATTAGATGATTCAATCTGTTCTATGCATCACTCTGAACATAACCTATATAAAATTGTTTGGTTTTGCTGGGTGAAAAACCGGAAATTGAGAGTTAAAGTCGAGAAAATGACCGAATTTACGTATGTGGCCGCAGTTCTTGGGCGAAAATGTTGCGGTAACAAATTGTTGCTTCAATATTAGATGATTCAATCTGTTCTATGCATCACTCTGAACATATCCTATATGAAATTGTTTGGTTTTGCTGGGTGAAAAACCGGAAATAGAGAGTTAATATCGAGAAATTCATCGAATTTACGTATGTGACCGCAGTTCTTGGGCGAAAATGTTGCGGTAATTAATTGTTACTGTAATTTAAGATGATACAATCTCTTCTATGCATTACTCTGAATATATCCTACATGAAACTGGTTTTGCTGGGTGAAAAACCGGAAATAGAGAGTTAAAGTCGAGAAAATGACCGAATTTACGTATGTGGCCGCCGTTCTTGGGCGAAAATGTTGCGGTAACAAATTGTTACTTCAATATTAGATGATTCAATCTGTTCTATGCATCACTCTGAACATAACCTATATAAAATTGTTTGGTTTTGCTGGGTGAAAAACCGGAAATTGAGAGTTAAAGTCGAGAAAATGACCAAATTTACGTATGTGGCCGCAGTTACTGGGCAAAAATGTTGCGGTAATTAATTGTTACTATAATTTAAGATGATACAATCTCTTCTATGCATTACTCTGAATATATCCTACATGAAACTGGTTTTGCTGGGTGAAAAACCGGAAATAGAGAGTTAAAGTCGAGAAAACGACCGAATTTACGTATGTGGCCGCCGTTCTTGGGCGAAAATGTTGCGGTAACAAATTGTTACTTCAATATTAGATGATTCAATCTGTTCTATGCATCACTCTGAACATAACCTATATAAAATTGTTTGGTTTTGCTGGGTGAAAAACCGGAAATTGAGAGTTAAAGTCGAGAAAATGACCGAATTTACGTATGTGGCCGCAGTTCTTGGGCGAAAATGTTGCGGTAATTAATTGTTACTGTAATTTAAGATGATACAATCTCTTCTATGCATTACTCTGAATATATCCTACATGAAACTGTTTGGTTTTGCTGGGTGAAAAACCGGAAATTGAGAGTTAAAGTCGAGAAAATGACCGAATTTACGTATGTGGTCGCAGTTCTTGGGCGAAAATGTTGCGGTAACAAATTGTTACTTCAATATTAGATGATTCAATCAGTTCTATGCATCACTCTGAACATATCCTATATGAAATTGTTTGGTTTTGCTGGGTGAAAAACCGGAAATTGAGAGTTAAAGCCGAGAAAATGACCGAATTTACGTATGTGGTCGCAGTTCTTGGACGAAAATGTTGCGGTAACAAATTGTTACTTCAATATTAGATGATGCCATCTGTTCTATGCATCACTCTGAACATATCCTATATGAAATTGTTTGGTTTTGCTGGGTGAAAAACCGGAAATTGAGAGTTAAAGTCGAGAAAATGAGCGAATTTACGTATGTGGCCGCAGTTACGGGCCAAAATGTTGCGGTAACAAATTGTTACTTCAATATTAGATGATTCAATCTGTTCTATGCATCACTCTGAACATATCCTATATGAAATTGTTTGGTTTTGCTGGGTGAAAAATCGGAAATAGAGAGTTAATGTCGAGAAATTCATCGAATTTACGTATGTGACCGCAGTTCTTGGGCGAAAATGTTGCGGTAATTAATTGTTACTGTAATTTAAGATGATACAATCTCTTCTATGCATTACTCTGAATATATCCTACATGAAACTGTTTGCTTTTGCTGGGTGAAAAACCGGAAATAGAGAGTAAATGTCGAGAAAATGACGGAATTTACGTATGTGACCGCAGTTCTTGGGCGAAAATGTTGCGGTAACAAATTGTTACTTCAATATTAGATGATTCAATCTGTTCTATGCATCACTCTGAACATAACCTATATAAAATTGTTTGGTTTTGCTGGGTGAAAAACCGGAAATTGAGAGTTAAAGTCGAGAAAATGACCGAATTTACGTATGTGGCCGCAGTTCTTGGGCGAAAATGTTGCGGTAACAAATTGTTACTTCAATATTAGATGATTCAATCTGTTCTATGCATCACTCTGAACATATCCTATATGAAATTGTTTGGTTTTGCTGGGTGAAAAACCGGAAATAGAGAGTTAATGTCGAGAAATTCACCGAACTTACGTATGTGACCGCAGTTCTTGGGCGAAAATGTTGCGGTAACATATTGTTACTGGAATATTAGATGATGCATTCTCTTTTATTCATCACTGTGAACATAACCTATATAAAATTATTTGGTTTTGCTGGGTGAAAAACCGGAAATTGAGAGCTAAATTCGAGAAAATGACAGAATTTACGTATGTGGCCGCAGTTACGGGGCAAAAATGTTGCGGTAATTAATTGTTACTGTAATTTAAGACGATACAATCTCTTCTATGCAATACTCTGAATATATCCTAAATGAAACTGTTTGGTTTTGCATGGTGAAAAACCAAAAATAGAGAGTTAAAGTCGAGAAAAAGACCGAATTTACGTAGGTGATCGCAGTTCTTGGGCGAAAATGTTGCGGTAACAAATTGTTGCTTCAATATTAGATGATTCAATCTGTTCTATGCATCACTCTGAACATATCCTATATGAAATTGTTTGGTTTTGCTGGGTGAAAAACCGGAAATTGAGAGTTAAAGTCGAGAAAATGAGCGAATTTACGTATGTGGCCGCAGTTACGGGCCAAAATGTTGCGGTAACAAATTGTTACTTCAATATTAGATGATTCAATCTGTTCTATGCATCACTCTGAACATATCCTATATGAAATTGTTTGGTTTTGCTGGGTGAAAAATCGGAAATAGAGAGTTAATGTCGAGAAATTCATCGAATTTACGTATGTGACCGCAGTTCTTGGGCGAAAATGTTGCGGTAATTAATTGTTACTGTAATTTAAGATGATACAATCTCTTCTATGCAATACTCTGAATATATCCTATATGAAATTGTTTGGTTTTGCTGGGTGAAAAACCGGAAATTGTGAGTTAAAGTCGAGAAAATGACCGAATTTACGTATGTGGCCGCAGTTACGGGGCAAAAATGTTGCGGTAATTAATTGTTACTGTAATTTAAGATGATACAAT
>JAQOWT010000340.1:0-21989 GCA_030407085.1 Trichopria drosophilae
TCATCCGATTTTTTTCAAAATCGACAATATTACTCATTTCCATCATTATTTACTAATCGAAAAATAAAACTAGTGGCCTAACTAAAATTGCAACTTTTATTAACCGTTGTTTGTGATTTTCAACGGTTTTCGACATTTTTCCCTTTCCAACCGTGCTTTCCTCTCATCCGGTTTTTTTTCTTAAATCCACGAAATTACTCACTGCCATCATTATTTACTTTGCGAAGAATAGAACGAGTATCCTAACTAAAATTGCAACTTTTATGTTTGTGATTTTCAGCGGTTTTCGACCTTTTTTCCTCTCCAGTGGTGCCTTCCTGTCATCCGATTTTTTTGAAATTCGAAAATTTCATTCATTTCCATCATTATTTACTAATCGAAAAATAAAACTAGTGACCTACCTAAAATTGCAACTTTCATTAACCGTTGTTTGTGATTTTCAACGGTTTTCGACATTTTTCCCTTTCCAGCCATTCCTTCCTTTCATCCTATTTTTTTTAAATTCAACAATATTACTCATTGCCATCATTATTAACTATTCGAAAAATAAAACAAGTGTGCTAACTAAATTTGGAACAGTTATTAACCGTTGATTATCATTTTCAGTGGTTTTCGACATTCTTTCCCCTCCAGCGATGCCTTCCTGTCATCCGATTTTTTTCAAATTCGACAATATTACTCATTGCCATCATTATTAACTATTCGAAAAATAAAACAAGTGTGCTAACTAAATTTGGAACAGTTATTAACCGTTGTTTATCATTTTCAGCGATTTTCGACATTCTTCCCCCTCCAGCGATGCCTTCCAGTCATCCGATTTTTTTTAAATTCGACAATATTACTCATCACCATCATTATTAACTATTCGAAAAATAAAACGAGTGGGCTAACTAAAATTGGAACAGTTATTAACCGTTCGATATTTGTGATTTTCAGCGGTTTTCGACATTTTCCCCCTCCAGCGATGCCTTACTGTCATCCGATTTTGTTTAAATTCGACAATATCACTCATTGCCATCCTTATTAACTATTCGAAAAATAAAACAAGTGTGCTAACTAAATTTGGAACAGTTATTAAACGTTGTTTATCATTTTCAGTGGTTTTCGACATTCTTCCCCCTCCAGCGATGCCTTCCTGTCATCCGATTTTTTTTAAATTCGACAATATTACTCATTGCCATTATTATTAACTATTCGAAAAATAAAACGAGTGGGCTAACTAAAATTGGAACAGTTATTAACCGTTGATTATCATTTTCAGTGGTTTTCGACATTCTTTCCCCTCCAGCGATGCCTTCCTGTCATCCGATTTTTTTCAAATTCGACAATATTACTCATTGCCATCCTTATTAACTATTCGAAAAATAAAACAAGTGTGCTAACTAAATTTGAAACAGTTATTAACCGTTGTTTATCATTTTCAGCGATTTTCGACATTCTTCCCCCTCCAGCGATGCCTTCCAGTCATCCGATTTTTTTCAAATTCGACATTGTAACTCATTACCATCATTATTAACTATTCGAAAAATAAAACGAGTGGGCTAACTAAAATTTCAACTTTTATTAACCGTTCGTTGTTTGTGATTTTCAGAGGTTTTCGACATTTTCCCCCTCCAGCGGTGCCTTCCTGTCATCCGATTTTTTTTAAATTCGACAATATTACTCATTGCCATCATTATTAACTATTCGAAAAATAAAACGAGTGGGCTAACTAAAATTTCAACTTTTATTAACCGTTCGTTGTTTGTGATTTTCAGAGGTTTTCGACATTTTCCCCCTCCAGCGGTGCCTTCCTGTCATCCGATTTTTTTCAAATTCGACAATATTACTCATTGCCATCCTTATTAACTATTCGAAAATAAAATGAGTGTGCTAACTAAAATTGGAACAGTTATTAACCGTTCGTTGTTTGTGATTTTCAGAGGTTTTCGACTTCTTCCCCCTCCAGCGATGCCTTCCTGTCATCCGATTTTTTTCAAATTCGACAATATTACTCATTGCCATCCTTATTAACTATTCGAAAAATAAAACGAGTGGGCTAACTAAAATTGGAACAGTTATTAACCGTTGATTATCATTTTCAGTGGTTTTCGACATTCTTTCCCCTCCAGCGATGCCTTCCTGTCATCCGATTTTTTTCAAATTCGACAATATTACTCATTGCCATCATTATTAACTATTCGAAAAATAAAACGAGTGTGCTAACTAAAATTGGAACAGTTATTAACCGTTGTTTATCATTTTCAGCGGTTTTCGACATTCTTCCCCCTCCAGCGATGCCTTCCTGTCATCCGATTTCTTTCAATATCGACAATATTACTCATTTCCATCATTATTAACCATTCGAAAAATAAAACGAGTGGGCTAACTAAAATTGCAACTTTTATTAACCGTTCGTTGTTTGTGATTTTCAGAGGTTTTCGATATTTTCTCCATCCAGAGGTGCCTTCCTGTCATCCGTTTTTTTTCAATATCGACAATATCACTCATTGCCATCATTATTAACTATTCGAAAAATAAAACGAGTGTGCTAACTAAAATTGGAACAGTTATTAAACGTTGATTATCATTTTCAGTGGTTTTCGACATTCTTCCCCCTCCAGCGATGCCTTCCTGTCATCCGTTTTTTTTTAAATTCGACAATATTACTCATTGCCATCCTTATTAACTATTCGAAAATAAAATGAGTGTGCTAACTAAAATTGGAACAGTTATTAACCGTTGTATATCATTTTCAGTGGTTTTCGACATTCTTCCCCCTCCAGCGATGCCTTCCTGTCATCCGATTTTTTTTAAATTCGACAATATTACTCATTGCCATCCTTATTAACTATTCGAAAAATAAAACAAGTGTGCTAACTAAATTTGAAACAGTTATTAACCGTTGTTTATCATTTTCAGCGATTTTCGACATTCTTCCCCCTCCAGCGATGCCTTCCAGTCATCCGATTTTTTTCAAATTCGACATTGTAACTCATTACCATCATTATTAACTATTCGAAAAATAAAACGAGTGGGCTAACTAAAATTTCAACTTTTATTAACCGTTCGTTGTTTGTGATTTTCAGAGGTTTTCGACATTTTCCCCCTCCAGCGGTGCCTTCCTGTCATCCGATTTCTTTCAAAATCGACATTATTACTCATTGCCATCATTATTAACTATTCGAAAAATAAAACGAGGGGGCTAACTAAAATTGGAACAGTTATTAACCGTTCAATATTTGTGATTTTCAGCGGTTTTCGACATTTTCCCCCTCCAGCGATGCCTTACTGTCATCCGATTTTGTTTAAATTCGACAATATTACTCATTGCCATCATTATTAACTATTCGAAAAATAAAACGAGTGGGCTAACTAAAATTGGAACAGTTATTAACCGTTGATTATCATTTTCAGTGGTTTTCGACATTCTTTCCCCTCCAGCGATGCCTTCCTGTCATCCGATTTTTTCAAATTCGACAATATTACTCATTGCCATCCTTATTAACTATTCGAAAAATAAAACAAGTGTGCTAACTAAATTTGGAACAGTTATTAACCGTTGTTTATCATTTTCGGCGATTTTCGACATTCTTCCCCCTCCAGCGATGCCTTCCAGTCATCCGATTTTTTTCAAATTCGACATTATAACTCATTACCATCATTATTAACTATTTGAAAAATAAAACGAGTGGGCTAACTAAAATTGGAACAGTTATTAACCGTTTGATGTTTGTGATTTTCAGCGGTTTTCGACATTTTACCACTCCAGCGATGCCGTCCTGTCATCCGATTTTTGTCAAAATCGACAGTAATACTCATTGCCATCATTATTAACTATTCGAAAAATAAAACGAGTGTGCTAACTAAAATTGGAACAGTTATTAACCGTGGTTTATCATTTTCAGTGGTTTTCGACATTTTCCCCCTCCAGCGGTGCCTTCCTGTTATCCGATTTCATTCAAAATGGACATTATTACTCATTTCAATCATTATTAACTATTCGAAAAATAAAACGAGTGGGCTAACTAAAATTGGAACAGTTATTAACCGTTCGATGTTTGTGATTTTCAGCGGTTTTCGACATTTTACCACTCCAGCGATGCCTTCCTGACATCCGATTTTTGTCAAAATCGACAGTAATACTCATTGCCATCATTATTAACTACTCGAAAAATAAAACAAGTGGGCTAACTAAAATTGGAACAGTTATTAACCGTTGATTATCATTTTCAGTGGTTTTCGACATTCTTTCCCCTCCAGCGATGCCTTCCTGTCATCCGATTTTTTCAAATTCGACAATATTACTCATTTCCATCCTTATTAACTATTCGAAAAATAAAACGAGTGGGCTAACTAAAATTGGAACAGTTATTAACCGTTGTTTATCATTTTCAGCGGTTTTCGACATTCTTCCCCCTCCAGCGATGCCTTCCTGTCATCCGATTTTTTTTAAATTCGACAATATTACTCATTTCCATCATTATTAACTATTCGAAAAATAAAACGGGTGGGCTAACTAAAATTGCAACTTTTATTAACCGTTCGTTGTTTGTGATTTTCAACGGTTTTCGACATTTTCCCCCTCCAGCGGTGCCTTCCTCTCATCCGATTTTTTTCAAATTCGATAATATTACTCACTGCCATCATTATTAACTATTCGAAAAATAAAACGGGTGGGCTAACTAAAATTGGAACAGTTATTAACCGTTGTTTGTCATTTTCAGCGGTTTTCGACAATTTTCCCCCTCCAGAGGTGCCTTCCTGCCATCCGATTTTTTTTAAATTCGACAATATTACTCAATGCCATCATTATTAACTATTCGAAAAATAAAACGGGTGGGCTAACTAAAATTGCAACTTTTATTAACCGTTCGTTGTTTGTGATTTTCAGCGGTTTTCGACATTTTCCCCCTCCAGCGGTGCCTTCCTGTCATCCGATTTTTTTCAAATTCGATAATATTACTCACTGCCATCATTATTAACTATTGGAAAAATAAAACGAGTGGGCTAACTAAAATTGGAACCGTTATTAACCGTTGTTTATCATTTTCAGCGGTTTTCGACATTCTTCCCCCTCCAGCGGTGCCTTCCTGTAATCCGATTTTTTTCAAATTCGACAATATTACTCATTGCCATCATCATTAACTATTGAAAAAATAAAATGAGTGGGCTAACTAAAATTGGAACAGTTATTAACCGTTGATTATCATTTTCAGTGGTTTTCGACATTCTTTCCCCTCCAGCGATGCCTTCCTGTCATCCGATTTTTTTCAAATTCGACAATATTACTCATTGCCATCCTTATTAACTATTCGAAAAATAAAACAAGTGTGCTAACTAAAATTGGAATAGTTATTAACCGTTGTTTATCATTTTCGGTGGTTTTCGACATTCTTCCCCCTCCAGCGATGCCTTCCTGTCATCCGATTTTTTTTAAATTCGACAATGTTACTCATTGCCATCATTATTAACTATTCGAAAAATAAAACGAGTGGGCTAACTAAAATTGGAACAGTTATTAACCGTTGATTATCATTTTCAGTGGTTTTCGACATTCTTTCCCCTCCAGCGATGCCTTCCTGTCATCCGATTTTGTTTAAATTCGACAATATCACTCATTGCCATCCTTATTAACTATTCGAAAAATAAAACAAGTGTGCTAACTAAATTTGGAACAGTTATTAACCGTTGTTTATCATTTTCAGCGATTTTCGACATTCTTCCCCCTCCAGCGATGCCTTCCAGTCATCCGATTTTTTTCAAATTCGACATTGTTACTCATTACCATCATTATTAACTATTCGAAAAATAAAACGAGTGGGCTAACTAAAATTTCAACTTTTATTAACCGTTCGTTGTTTGTGATTTTCAGAGGTTTTCGACAGTTTCCCCCTCCAGCGGTGCCTTCCTGTCATCCGATTTCTTTCAAAATCGACATTATTACTCATTGCCATCATTATTAACTATTCGAAAAATAAAACGAGTGGGCTAACTAAAATTGGAACAGTTATTAACCGTTGTTTATTTTTTATTTCCACAGGTTTTCGACATTTTCCCCCTCCAGCGGTGCCTTCCTGTCATCCGATTTCTTTCAAAATCGACATTATTACTCATTGCCATGGTTATTAACTATTCGAAAAATAAAACGAGTGTGCTAACTAAAATTGGAACAGTTATTAACCGTTGATTATCATTTTCAGTGGTTTTCGACATTCTTTCCCCTCCGGCGATGCCTTCCTGTCATCCGATTTTTTTCAAATTCGACAATATTACTCATTGCCATCCTTATTAACTATTCGAAAAATAAAACAAGTGTGCTAACTAAATTTGGAACAGTTATTCACCGTTGTTTATCATTTTCAGTGGTTTTCGACATTCTTCCCTCTCCAGCGATGCCTTCCTGTCATCCAATTCTTTTTAAATTCGACAATATTGCTCAATGCCATCATTATTAACTATTCGAAAAATAAAACGAGTGGGCTAACTAAAATTGGAACAGTTATTAACCGTTGATTATCATTTTCAGTGGTTTTCGACATTCTTTCCCCTCCAGCGATGCCTTCCTGTCATCCGATTTTTTCAAATTCGACAATATTACTCATTGCCATCCTTATTAACTATTCGAAAAATAAAACAAGTGTGCTAACTAAATTTGGAACAGTTATTAACCGTTGTTTATCATTTTCAGCGATTTTCGACATTCTTCTTCCTCCAGCGATGCCTTCCAGTCATCCGATCTTTTTCAAATTCGACATTATAACTCATTACCATCATTATTAACTATTTGAAAAATAAAACGAGTGGGCTAACTAAAATTGGAGCAGTTATTAACCGTTCGATGTTTGTGATTTTCAGCGGTTTTCGACATTTTACCACTCCAGCGATGCCTTCCTGTCATCCGATTTTTGTCAAAATCGACAGTAATACTCATTGCCATCATTATTAACTATTCGAAAAATAAAACGAGTGTGCTAACTAAAATTGGAACAGTTATTAACCGTTGTTTATAATTTTCAGTGGTTTTCGACATTCTTCCCCCTCCAGCGATGCCTTCCATTCATCCGATTTTGTTTAAATTCGACAATATCACTCATTGCCATCATTATTAACTATTCGAAAAATAACACGAGTGGGCTAACTAAAATTGGAACAGTTATTAACCGTTCGATGTTTGTGATTTTCCGCGGTTTTCGACATTTTCCCCCTCCAGCGGTGCCTTCCTGACATCCGATTTTTTTTAAATTCGACAATATTACTCATTTCCATCCTTATTAACTATTCGAAAAATAAAGCGAGTGGGCTAACTAAAATTGGAAAAGTTATTAACCGTTCGATGTTTGTGATTTTCAGCGGTTTTCGACATTTTACCACTCCAGCGATGCCTTCCTGTCATCCGATTTTTGTCAAAATCGACAGTAATACTCATTGCCATCATTATTAACTATTCGAAAAATAAAACGAGTGGGCTAACTAAAATTGCAACTTTTATTAACCGTTCGTTGTTTGTGATTTTCAGAGGTTTTCGACATTTTCCCCCTCCAGCGGTGCCTTCCTGTCATCCGATTTCTTTCAAAATCGACATTATTACTCATTGCCATCATTATTAACTATTCGAAGAATAAAACGAGTGGGCTAACTAAAATTTCAACTTTTATTAACCGTTCGTTGTTTGTGATTTTCAGAGGTTTTCGACATTTTCCCCCTCCAGCGGTGCCTTCCTGTCATCCGATTTCTTTCAAAATCGACATTATTACTCATTGCCATCATTATTAACTATTCGAAAAATAAAACGAGTGGGCTAACTAAAATTGGAACAGTTATTAACCGTTGATTATCATTTTCAGTGGTTTTCGACATTCTTTCCCCTCCAGCGATGCCTTCCTGTCATCCGATTTTGTTTAAATTCGACAATATCACTCATTGCCATCCTTATTAACTATTCGAAAAATAAAACGAGTGTGCTAACTAAAATTGGAACAGTTATTAACCGTTGTTTATCATTTTCAGCGATTTTCGACATTCTTCCCCCTCCAGCGATGCCTTCCAGTCATCCGATTTTTTTTAAATTCGACAATATTACGCATTACCATCATTATTAACTATTCGAAAAATAAAACGAGTGGGCTAACTAAAATTGGAACAGTTATTAACCGTTCGATATTTGTGATTTTCAGCGGTTTTCGACATTCTTCCCCCTCCAGCGATGCCTTCCATTCATCCGATTTTGTTTAAATTCGACAATATCACTCATTGCCATCATTATTAACTATTCGAAAAATAAAACGAGTGGGCTAACTAAAATTGGAACAGTTATTAACCGTTGTTTATCATTTTCAGCGGTTTTCGACATTCTTCCCCCTCCAGCGATGGCTTCGTGTCATCCGTTTTTTTTTCAAATTCGATAATATTACTCATTGCCATCATTATTAACTATTCGAAGAATAAAACGAGTGG
The DNA here is from genome assembly GCA_030407085.1 of Trichopria drosophilae. Lineage (NCBI taxonomy): Eukaryota > Metazoa > Arthropoda > Insecta > Hymenoptera > Diapriidae > Trichopria > Trichopria drosophilae. The sequence goes on from JAQOWT010000340.1 coordinate 8,437, forward strand.
GCTAACTAAAATTGGAACAGTTATTAACCGTTGTTTATCATTTTCAGCGGGTTTCGACATTTTTCCCCCTCCAGCGATGTCTTCCTGTCATCCGATTTTTGTCAAAATCGACAGTAATACTCATTGCCATCATTATTAACCATTCGAAAAATAAAACGAGTGGGCTAACTAAAATTGCAACTTTTATTAACCGTTCGTTGTTTGTGATTTTCAGAGGTTTTCGACATTTTCCCCCTCCAGCGGTGCCTTCCTGTCATCCGATTTCTTTCAATATCGACAATATTTCTCATTTCCATCATTATTAACCATTCGAAAAATAAAACGAGTGGGCTAACTAAAATTGCAACTTTTATTAACCGTTGTTTGTAATTTTCATCGTTTTTCGACATTCTTCCCCCTCCAGCGATGCCTTCCTGTCATCCGTTTTTTTTAAATTCGACAATATTACTCATTGCCATCCTTATTAACTATTCGAAAATAAAACAAGTGTGCTAACTAAATTTGGAACAGTTATTAACCGTTGATTATCATTTTCAGTGGTTTTCGACATTCTTTCCCCTCCAGCGATGCCTTCCTGTCATCCGATTTTTTTCAAATTCGACAATATTACTCATTGCCATCCTTATTAACTATTCGAAAATAAAATGAGTGTGCTAACTAAAATTGGAACAGTTATTAACCGTTGTTTATCATTTTCAGCGGTTTTCGACATTCTTCCCCCTCCAGCGATGCCTTCCTGTCATCCGATTTTTTTTAAATTCGACAATATTACTCATCACCATCATTATTAACTATTCGAAAAATAAAACGAGTGGGCTAACTAAAATTGGAACAGTTATTAACCGTTCGATATTTGTGATTTTCAGCGGTTTTCGACATTTTCCCCCTCCAGCGATGCCTTACTGTCATCCGATTTTGTTTAAATTCGACAATATCACTCATTGCCATCCTTATTAACTATTCGAAAAATAAAACAAGTGTGCTAACTAAATTTGGAACAGTTATTAAACGTTGTTTATCATTTTCAGTGGTTTTCGACATTCTTCCCCCTCCAGCGATGCCTTCCTGTCATCCGATTTTTTTTAAATTCGACAATATTACTCATTGCCATTATTATTAACTATTCGAAAAATAAAACGAGTGGGCTAACTAAAATTGGAACAGTTATTAACCGTTGATTATCATTTTCAGTGGTTTTCGACATTCTTTCCCCTCCAGCGATGCCTTCCTGTCATCCGATTTTTTTCAAATTCGACAATATTACTCATTGCCATCCTTATTAACTATTCGAAAAATAAAACAAGTGTGCTAACTAAATTTGAAACAGTTATTAACCGTTGTTTATCATTTTCAGCGATTTTCGACATTCTTCCCCCTCCAGCGATGCCTTCCAGTCATCCGATTTTTTTCAAATTCGACATTGTAACTCATTACCATCATTATTAACTATTCGAAAAATAAAACGAGTGGGCTAACTAAAATTTCAACTTTTATTAACCGTTCGTTGTTTGTGATTTTCAGAGGTTTTCGACATTTTCCCCCTCCAGCGGTGCCTTCCTGTCATCCGATTTCTTTCAAAATCGACATTATTACTCATTGCCATCATTATTAACTATTCGAAGAATAAAACGAGTGGGCTAACTAAAATTGCAACTTTTATTAACCGTTCGTTGTTTGTGATTTTCAGAGGTTTTCGACATTTTCCCCCTCCAGCGGTGCCTTCCTGACATCCGATTTTTTTTAAATTCGACAATATTACTCATTGCCATCATTATTAACTATTCGAAAAAGAAAACGAGTGGGCTAACTAAAATTGGAACAGTTATTAACCGTTGATTATCATTTTCAGTGGTTTTCGACATTCTTTCCCCTCCAGCGATGCCTTCCTGTCATCCGATTTTTTTCAAATTCGACAATATTACTCATTGCCATCATTATTAACTATTCGAAAAATAAAACAAGTGTGCTAACTAAATTTGGAACAGTTATTAACCGTTGTTTATCATTTTCAGCGATTTTCGACATTCTTCCCCCTCCAGCGATGCCTTCCAGTCATCCGATTTTTTTTAAATTCGACAATATTACTCATCACCATCATTATTAACTATTCGAAAAATAAAACGAGTGGGCTAACTAAAATTGGAACAGTTATTAACCGTTGTTTATCATTTTCAGCTATTTTCGACATTCTTCCCCCTCCAGCGATGCCTTCCAGTCATCCGATTTTTTTTAAATTCGACAATATTACTCATTACCATCCTTATTAACTATTCGAAGATTAAAACAAGTGTGCTAACTAAATTTGGAACAGTTATTCACCGTTGTTTATCATTTTCAGTGGTTTTCGACATTCTTCCCCCTCCAGCGATGCCTTCCTGTCATCCGATTTTTTTTAAATTCGACAATATTACTCATTGCCATCATTATTAACTATTCGAAAAATAAAACGAGTGGGCTAACTAAAATTGGAACAGTTATTAACCGTTGATTATCATTTTCAGTGGTTTTCGACATTCTTTCCCCTCCAGCGATGCCTTCCTGTCATCCGATTTTTTTCAAATTCGACAATATTACTCATTGCCATCCTTATTAACTATTCGAAAATAAAATGAGTGTGCTAACTAAAATTGGAAGTTATTAACCGTTGTATATCATTTTCAGTGGTTTTCGACATTCTTCCCCCTCCAGCGATGCCTTCCTGTCATCCGATTTTTTTTAAATTCGACAATATTACTCATTGCCATCATTATTAACTATTCGAAAAATAAAACGAGTGGGCTAACTAAAATTGGAACAGTTATTAACCGTTGATTATCATTTTCAGTGGTTTTCGACATTCTTTCCCCTCCAGCGATGCCTTCCTGTCATCCGATTTTTTTCAAATTCGACAATATTACTCATTGCCATCCTTATTAACTATTCGAAAAATAAAACAAGTGTGCTAACTAAATTTGGAACAGTTATTAACCGTTGTTTATCATTTTCAGCGATTTTCGACATTCTTCCCCCTCCAGCGATGCCTTCCAGTCATCCGATCTTTTTTAAATTCGACATTATAACTCATTACCATCATTATTAACTATTTGAAAAATAAAACGAGTGGGCTAACTAAAATTGGAGCAGTTATTAACCGTTCGATGTTTGTGATTTTCAGCGGTTTTCGACATTTTACCACTCCAGCGATGCCTTCCTGTCATCCGATTTTTGTCAAAATCGACAGTAATACTCATTGCCATCATTATTAACCATTCGAAAAATAAAACGAGTGGGCTAACTAAAATTGGAACAGTTATTAACCGTTCGATGTTTGTGATTTTCAGCGGTTTTCGACATTTTACCACTCCAGCGATGCCTTCCTGTCATCCGATTTTTGTCAAAATCGACAGTATTACTCATTGCCATCATTATTAACTATTCGAAAAATAAAACGAGTGTGCTAACTAAAATTGGAACAGTTATTAACCGTTCGATGTTTGTGATTTTCAGCGGTTTTCGACATTTTACCACTCCAGCGATGCCTTCCTGTCATCCGATTTTTTTCAAATTCGACAGTATTACTCACTGCCATCATTATTAACCATTCGAAAAATAAAACGAGTGGGCTAACTAAAATTGCAACTTTTATTAACCGTTCGTTGTTTGTGATTTTCAGAGGTTTTCGACATTTTCCCCCTCCAGCGGTGCCTTCCTGTCATCCGATTTCTTTCAATATCGACAATATTACTCATTTCCATCATTATTAACTATTCGAAAAATAAAACGAGTGGGCTAACTAAAATTGCAACTTTTATTAACCGTTCGTTGTTTGTGATTTTCAGTGGTTTTCGACATTTTCCCCCTCCAGCGGTGCCTTCCTGTTATCCGATTTCATTCAAAATGGACATTATTACTCATTTCAATCATTATTAACTATTCGAAAAATAAAACGAGGTGGCTAACTAAAATTGGAACAGTTATTAACCGTTGATTATCATTTTCAGTGGTTTTCGACATTCTTTCCCCTCCAGCGATGCCTTCCTGTCATCCGATTTTGTTTAAATTCGACAATATCACTCATTGCCATCCTTATTAACTATTCGAAAAATAAAACAAGTGTGCTAACTAAATTTGGAACAGTTATTAACCGTTGTTTATCATTTTCAGCGATTTTCGACATTCTTCCCCCTCCAGCGATGCCTTCCAGTCATCCGATTTTTTTTAAATTCGACAATATTACGCATTACCATCATTATTAACTATTCGAAAAATAAAACGAGTGGGCTAACTAAAATTGGAACAGTTATTAACCGTTCGATATTTGTGATTTTCAGCGGTTTTCGACATTCTTCCCCCTCCAGCGATGCCTTCCATTCATCCGATTTTGTTTAAATTCGACAATATCACTCATTGCCATCATTATTAACTATTCGAAAAATAAAACGAGTGGGCTAACTAAAATTGGAACAGTTATTAACCGTTGTTTATCATTTTCAGTGGTTTTCGACATTTTCCCCCTCCAGCGGTGCCTTCCTGTCATCCGATTTCATTCAAAATGGACATTATTACTCATTTCAATCATTATTAACTATTCGAAAAATAAAACGAGTTGGCTAACTAAAATTGGAACAGTTATTAACCGTTGTTTATCATTTTCAGCGGTTTTCGACATTTGCCGCCTCCAGCGGTGCCTTCCTTTCATCCGATTTTTCTCAAATTCGATAATATTACTCATTGCCATCATTATTAACTATTCGAAAAATAAAACGAGTGGGATAAAAAAATTGCAACTTTTATTAACCGTTCGTTGTAATTTTCATCGTTTTTCGACATTCTTCCCCCTCCAGCGGTGCCTTCCTGTCATCCGATATTTTTTAAATTCGACAGTAATACTTATTGCCATCATTATGAACTATTGGAAAAATAAAACGAGTGGGCTAACTAAAATTGCAACTTTTATTAACCGTTCGTCGTTCGTGATTTTCAGCGGTTTTCGACATTCTTCCCCCTCCAGCGATGCCTTCCTGTCATCCGATATTTTTTAAATTCGACAGTATTACTCATTGCCATTATTATTAACTATTGGAAAAATAAAACGAGTGGGCTAACTAAAATTGGAACAGTTATTAACCGTTGTTTATCATGTTCAGCGGTTTTCGACATTCTTCCCCCTCCAGCGATGACTTCCTGTCATCCGATATTTTTTAAATTCGACATTATTACTCATTGCCATCATTATTAACTATTCGAAAAATAAAACGAGGGGGCTAACTAAAATTGGAACAGTTATTAACCGTTGATTATCATTTTCAGTGGTTTTCGACATTCTTTCCCCTCCGGCGATGCCTTCCTGTCTTCCGATTTTTTTCAAATTCGACAATATTACTCATTGCCATCCTTATTAGCTATTCGAAAAATAAAACAAGTGGGCTAACTAAAATTGGAACAGTTATTAACCGTTCAATATTTGTGATTTTCAGCGGTTTTCGACATTTTCCCCCTCCAGCGATGCCTTACTGTCATCCGATTTTGTTTAAATTCGACAATATTACTCAATGCCATCATTATTAACTATTCGAAAAATAAAACGAGTGGGCTAACTAAAATTGGAACAGTTATTAACCGTTGTTTATCATTTTCAGCTATTTTCGACATTCTTCCCCCTCCAGCGATGCCTTCCAGTCATCCGATTTTTTTTAAATTCGACAATATTACTCATTACCATCCTTATTAACTATTCGAAAAATAAAACGAGTTGGCTAACTAAAATTGGAACAGTTATTAACCGTTGATTATCATTTTCAGTGGTTTTCGACATTCTTTCCCCTCCAGCGATGCCTTCCAGTCATCCGATCTTTTTCAAATTCGACATTATAACTCATTACCATCATTATTAACTATTCGAAAAATAAAACAAGTGTGCTAACTAAATTTGGAACAGTTATTAACCGTTGTTTATCATTTTCAGCGATTTTCGACATTCTTCCCCCTCCAGCGATGCCTTCCAGTCATCCGATCTTTTTCAAATTCGACATTATAACTCATTACCATCATTATTAACTATTTGAAAAATAAAACGAGTGGGCTAACTAAAATTGGAACAGTTATTAACCGTTCGATGTTTGTGATTTTCAGCGGTTTTCGACATTTTACCACTCCAGCGATGCCTTCCTGTCATCCGATTTTTGTCAAAATCGACAGTATTACTCATTGCCATCATTATTAACTATTCGAAAAATAAAACGAGTGTGCTAACTAAAATTGGAACAGTTATTAACCGTGGTTTATCATTTTCAGTTGTTTTCGACATTTTCCCCCTCCAGCGGTGCCTTCCTGTTATCCGATTTCATTCAAAATGGACATTATTATTCATTTCAATCATTATTAACTATTAGAAAAATAAAACGAGTTGGCTAACTAAAATTGGAACAGTTATTAACCGTTGATTATCATTTTCAGTGGTTTTCGACATTCTTTCCCCTCCAGCGATGCCTTCCTGTCATCCGATTTTGTTTAAATTCGACAATATCACTCATTGCCATCCTTATTAACTATTCGAAAAATAAAACAAGTGTGCTAACTAAATTTGGAACAGTTATTAACCGTTGTTTATCATTTTCAGCGATTTTCGACATTCTTCCCCCTCCAGCGATGCCTTCCAGTCATCCGATTTTTTTTAAATTCGACAATATTACGCATTACCATCATTATTAACTATTCGAAAAATAAAACGAGTGGGCTAACTAAAATTGGAACAGTTATTAACCGTTCGATATTTGTGATTTTCAGCGGTTTTCGACATTTTCCCCCTCAAGGGCGGTCTTCCGATCACCTTTTTTTAAATTCGACAATATTACTCATTCCCATCATTATTAACTATTCGAAAAATAAAACGAGTGTGCTAACTAAAATTGGAACAGTTATTAACCGTTGATTATCATTTTCAGTGGTTTTCGACATTCTTTCCCCTCCGGCGATGCCTTCCTGTCATCCGATTTTTTTCAAATTCGACAATATTACTCATTGCCATCCTTATTAACTATTCGAAAAATAAAACGAGTGGGCTAACTAAAATTGGAACAGTTATTAACCGTTGATTATCATTTTCAGTGGTTTTCGACATTCTTTCCCCTCCGGCGATGCCTTCCTGTCATCCGATTTTTTTCAAATTCGACAATATTACTCATTGCCATCCTTATTAACTATTCGAAAAATAAAACGAGTGGGCTAACTAAAATTGGAACAGTTATTAACCGTTGTTTATCATTTTCAGCGATTTTCGACATTCTTCCCCCTCCAGCGATGCCTTCCAGTCATCCGATTTTTTTTAAATTCGACAATATTACGCATTACCATCATTATTAACTATTCGAAAAATAAAACGAGTGGGCTAACTAAAATTGGAACAGTTATTAACCGTTCGATGTTTGTAATTATCAGCGGTTTTCGACATTTTACCCCTCCAGCGATGCCTTCCTGTCATCCGATTTTTGTCAAAATCGACAGTAATACTCATTGCCATCATTATTAACTATTCGAAAAATAAAACGAGTGGGCTAACTAAAATTGGAACAGTTATTAACCGTTGTTTATCATTTTCAGTGGTTTTCGACATTCTTCCCCCTCCAGCGATGCCTTCCTGTCATCCGATTTCTTTCAATATCGACAATATTACTCATTGCCATCATTATTAACTATTCGAAAAATAAAACGAGTGGGCTAACTAAAATTGGAACAGTTATTATCCGTCCGTTGTTTGTATTTTTCAGCGGTTTTCGACATTTTCCCCCTCCAGCGATGCCTTCCTGTCATCCGATTTTTTTCAAATTCGACAATATTACTCATTGCCATCATTATTAACTATTCGAAAAAGAAAACGAGTGGGCTACCTAAAATTGGAAGAGTTATTAAACGTTAGATGTTGGTGATTTTCGGCGGTTTTCGACATTTTACCACTCCAGCGATGCCGTCCTGTCATCCGATTTTTGTCAAAATCGATAGTAATACTCATTGCCATCATTATTAACCATTCGAAAAATAAAACGAGTGGGCTAACTAAAATTGCAACTTTTATTAACCGTTCGATATTTGTGATTTTCAGCGGTTTTCGACATTCTTCCCCCTCCAGCGATGCCTTCCTGTCATCCGATTTCTTTCAAAATCGACATTATTACTCATTGCCATCATTATTAACTATTCGAAAAATAAAACGAGTGGGCTAACTAAAATTGGAACAGTTATTAACCGTTGTTTATCATTTTCAGTGGTTTTCGACATTTTCCCCCTCCAGCGGTGCCTTCCTGTCATCCGATTTCATTCAAAATGGACATTATTACTCATTTCAATCATTATTAACTATTCGAAAAATAAAACGAGTGGGCTAACTAAAATTGGAACAGTTATTAACCGTTGTTTATCATTTTCAGTGGTTTTCGACATTTTCCCCCTCCAGCGGTGCCTTCCTGTCATCCGATTTCATTCAAAATGGACATTATTACTCATTGCCATCATTATTAACTATTCGAAAAATAAAACGAGTGGGCTAACTAAAATTGGAACAGTTATTATTCGTTGTTTCTCATTTTCAGTGGTTTTCGACATTCTTTCCCCTCCGGCGATGCCTTCCTGTCTTCCGATTTTTTTCAAATTCGACAATATTACTCATTGCCATCCTTATTAGCTATTCGAAAAATAAAACAAGTGGGCTAACTAAAATTGGAACAGTTATTAACCGTTCAATATTTGTGATTTTCAGCGGTTTTCGACATTTTCCCCCTCCAGCGATGCCTTACTGTCATCCGATTTTGTTTAAATTCGACAATATTACTCAATGCCATCATTATTAACTATTCGAAAAATAAAACGAGTGGGCTAACTAAAATTGGAACAGTTATTAACCGTTGTTTATCATTTTCAGTGGTTTTCGACATTCTTCCCTCTCCAGCGATGCCTTCCTGTCATCCAATTCTTTTTAAATTCGACAATATTACTCATTGCCATCCTTATTAACTATTCGAAAAATAAAACGAGTGGGCTAACTAAAATTGGAACAGTTATTAACCGCTGTTTATCATTTTCAATGGTTTTCGACATTCTTTCCCCTCCGGCGATGCCTTCCTGTCATCCGATTTTTTTCAAATTCGACAATATTACTCATTACCATCATTATTAACTATTCGAAAAATAAAACGAGTGGGCTAACTAATACTGGAACAACCATTATCCACTCTATATCTCTACCAGTCGCTCTTTCTATCTATTTTCCCCCTCCAGCGATGCCTTACTGTCATCCGATTTTGTTTAAATTCGACAATATTACTCAATGCCATCATTATTAACTATTCGAAAAATAAAACGAGTGGGCTAACTAAAATTGGAACAGTTATTAACCGTTGTTTATCATTTTCAGCTATTTTCGACATTCTTCCCCCTCCAGCGATGCCTTCCAGTCATCCGATTTTTTTTAAATTCGACAATATTACTCATTACCATCATTATTAACTATTCGAAAAATAAAACGAGTGGGCTAACTAAAATTGGAACAGTTATTAACCGTTCAATATTTGTGATTTTCAGCGGTTTTCGACATTTTCCCCCTCCAGCGATGCCTTACTGTCATCCGATTTTGTTTAAATTCGACAATATTACTCAATGCCATCATTATTAACTATTCGAAAAATAAAACGAGTGGGCTAACCAAAATTGGAACAGTTATTAACCGTTGTTTGTCATTTTCAACGGGTTTCGACATTCTTCCGCCTCCAGCGATGCCTTCCTGTCGTCCGATTTTTTTCAAAATCGACATTATTACTCATTACCATCATTATTAACTATTCGAAAAATAAAACGAGTGGGCTAACCAAAATTGGAACAGTTATTAACCGTTGTTTGTGATTTTCAGCGGTTTTCGACATTCTTCCCCCTCCAGCGATGCCTTCCTGTCATCCGACTTTTTTTAAATTCGACAATATTACTCATTGCCATCATTATTAACTATTCGAAAAATAAAACGAGTGTGCTAACTCAAAGTGCACCAATTTCTACCCGTTGTTTATCATTTTCAGTGGTTTTCGACATTCTTCCCCCTCCAGCGATGCCTTCCTGTCATCCGATTTTTTTTAAATTCGACAATATTACTCATTGCCATCATTATTAACTATTCGAAAAATAAAACGAGTGGGCTAACTAAAATTGGAACAGTTATTAACCGTTGATTATCATTTTCAGTGGTTTTCGACATTCTTTCCCCTCCAGCGATGCCTTCCTGTCATCCGATTTTTTCAAATTCGACAATATTACTCATTGCCATCCTTATTAACTATTCGAGAAATAAAACAAGTGTGCTAACTAAATTTGGAACAGTTATTAAACGTTGTTTATCATTTTCAGCGGTTTTCGACGTTCTTCCCCCTCCAGCGATGCCTTCCTGTCATCCGATTTTGTTTAAATTCGACAATATCACTCATTGCCATCCTTATTAACTATTCAAAAATAAAACAAGTGTGCTAACTAAATTTGGAGCAGTTATTAACCGTTCGATGTTTGTGATTTTCAGCGGTTTTCGACATTTTACCACTCCAGCGATGACTTCCTGTCATCCGAATTTTTTTAAATTCGACAATATTACTCATTGCCATCATTATTAACTATTCGAAAAATAAAACGAGTGTGCTAACTAAATTTGGAACAGTTATTAACCGTTGTTTATCATTTTCAGTGGTTTTCGACGTTCTTCCCCCTCCGGCGATGCCTTCCTGTCATCCGATTTTTTTTAAATTCGACAATATTACTCATTACCATCATTATTAACTATTCGAAAAATAAAACGAGTGGGCTAACTAAAATTGGAACAGTAATTAACCGTTCGATGTTTATCATTTTCAGCGGTTTTCGACATTCTTCCCCCTCCAGCGATGCCTTCCTGTCATCCGATTTCTTTTAAAATCGTCAATATTGCTCATTGCCATCATTATTAACTATTCGAAAAATAAAACGAGTGGGCTAACTAAAATTGGAACAGTTATTAACCGTTGTTTATCATTTTCAGCGGTTTTCGACATTTTTCCCCCTCCAGCGATGTCTTCCTGTCATCCGATTTTTTTCAAATTCGACAATATTACTCATTGCCATCATTATTAACTATTCGAAAAATAAAACGAGTGGGCTAACTAAAATTGGAACAGTTATTAACCGTTCGTTGTTTGTGATTTTCAGAGGTTTTCGACATTTTCCCCCTCCAGCGGTGCCTTCCTGTCATCCGATTTCTTTCAATATCGACAATATTACTCATTTCCATCATTATTAACTATTCGAAAAATAAAACGAGTGGGCTAACTAAAATTGCAACTTTTATTAACCGTTCGTTGTTTGTGATTTTCAGAGGTTTTCGACATTTTCCCCCTCCAGCGGTGCCTTCCTGTCATCCGATTTCTTTCAAAATCGACATTATTACTCATTGCCATCATTATTAACTATTCGAAAAATAAAACGAGTGGGCTAACTAAAATTGGAACAGTTATTAACCGTTGATTATCATTTTCAGTGGTTTTCGACATTCTTTCCCCTCCGGCGATGCCTTCCTGTCATCCGATTTTTTTCAAATTCGACAATATTACTCATTGCCATCCTTATTAACTATTCGAAAAATAAAACGAGTGGGCTAACTAAAATTGGAACAGTTATTAACCGTTGATTATCATTTTCAGTGGTTTTCGACATTCTTTCCCCTCCAGCGATGCCTTCCTGTCATCCGATTTTTTTTAAATTCGACAATATTACTCATCACCATCATTATTAACTATTCGAAAAATAAAACGAGTGGGCTAACTAAAATTGGAACAGTTATTAACCGTTCGATATTTGTGATTTTCAGCGGTTTTCGACATTTTCCCCCTCCAGCGGTGCCTTCCTGTCATCCGATTTCTTTCAATATCGACAATATTTCTGATTTCCATCATTATTAACCATTCGAAAAATAAAACGAGTGGGCTAACTAAAATTGCAACTTTTATTAACCGTTGTTTGTAATTTTCATCGTTTTTCGACATTCTTCCCCCTCCAGCGATGCCTTCCTGTCATCCGTTTTTTTTAAATTCGACAATATTACTCATTGCCATCCTTATTAACTATTCGAAAATAAAACAAGTGTGCTAACTAAATTTGGAACATTTATTAACCGTTGATTATCATTTTCAGTGGTTTTTGACATTCTTTCCCCTCCAGCGATGCCTTCCTGTCATCCGATTTTTTTCAAATTCGACAATATTACTCATTGCCATCCTTATTAACTATTCGAAAATAAAATGAGTGTGCTAACTAAAATTGGAACAGTTATTAACCGTTGTTTATCATTTTCAGCGGTTTTCGACATTCTTCCCCCTCCAGCGATGCCTTCCTGTCATCCGATTTTTTTTAAATTCGACAATATTACTCATCGCCATCATTATTAACTATTCGAAAAATAAAACGAGTGGGCTAACTAAAATTGGAACAGTTATTAACCGTTCGATATTTGTGATTTTCAGCGGTTTTCGACATTTTCCCCCTCCAGCGATGCCTTACTGTCATCCGATTTTGTTTAAATTCGACAATATCACTCATTGCCATCCTTATTAACTATTCGAAAAATAAAACAAGTGTGCTAACTAAATTTGGAACAGTTATTAAACGTTGTTTATCATTTTCAGTGGTTTTCGACATTCTTCCCCCTCCAGCGATGCCTTCCTGTCATCCGATTTTTTTTAAATTCGACAATATTACTCATTGCCATTATTATTAACTATTCGAAAAATAAAACGAGTGGGCTAACTAAAATTGGAACAGTTATTAACCGTTGATTATCATTTTCAGTGGTTTTCGACATTCTTTCCCCTCCAGCGATGCCTTCCTGTCATCCGATTTTTTTCAAATTCGACATTGTAACTCATTACCATCATTATTAACTATTCGAAAAATAAAACGAGTGGGCTAAATAAAATTTCAACTTTTATTAACCGTTCGTTGTTTGTGATTTTCAGAGGTTTTCGACATTTTCCCCCTCCAGCGATGTCTTCCTGTCATCCGATTTTTGTCAAAATCGACAGTAATACTCATTGCCATCATTATTAACCATTCGAAAAATAAAACGAGTGGGCTAACTAAAATTGCAACTTTTATTAACCGTTCGTTGTTTGTGATTTTCAGAGGTTTTCGACATTTTCCCCCTCCAGCGGTGCCTTCCTGTCATCCGATTTCTTTCAAAATCGACATTATTACTCATTGCCATCATTATTAACTATTCGAAAAATAAAACGAGGGGGCTAACTAAAATTGGAACAGTTATTAACCGTTGATTATCATTTTCAGTGGTTTTCGACATTCTTTCCCCTCCGGCGATGCCTTCCTGTCTTCCGATTTTTTTCAAATTCGACAATATTACTCATTGCCATCCTTATTAGCTATTCGAAAAATAAAACAAGTGGGCTAACTAAAATTGGAACAGTTATTAACCGTTGTTTTATCATTTTCAGCGGTTTTCGACATTCTTCCCCCTCCAGCGATGCCTTCCTGTCATCCGATTTTTTTTAAATTCGACAATA